>QNQO01001978.1:0-174669 GCA_003290165.1 Berberis thunbergii | reverse complement strand
CGTATTTGATTAGAGGAGTTCGCTTCAAAAGCGTTTGTTGGCATCAAGATTTCAGACCGGATAGCGTAGACCCAATAAAAGTGCTACTTGATGGAGATGCGGTTTCGCTTTGTGTTTTTCATCATAAGATTCTGAAACTTTGTGGGATTCTTTGCGACATTTTAGCGTAGTGGTGATGACGAGATAAAAGGGGCTCACTAGACCAAAATATTGTAAGGATGTGTATGAACTTAATAAACTCAACCCCTCTTCCTAAATCGTGGTTATCAATTCACAGCAGCACGGGTTTCTAGCAAAAACCATCTTTTTCAGATTTTAAGCATTGTGATTATTGCCCATTAATTGGTCATATTGAAATATACTGTAGGAAAAAAACTGGCACAACAACAAAATAAAAGGCAATTTTCTATTAAGCCGGCCTGTGAGATCTTGGGAGTAGGGGCAGCAGGATTGTTTATGGAAATGGTTTGGCATCCCTTGCTAACCACAAAAATATCCATTTTTATGTGGAAAATTATAAAACGAGCTTACTGTGGATGGAGGTTGAGGGAGAATTGGTTTTCATTTAGCCTCAAATGAAGTTGTTGCGTTAATTTTGGGATGAGACGACCAAAGATATTTTCTTGAAAGGGAAATTAGCCAGAAGGGTGTGGAACCATTTCTAGCTGATCTTTGATAATCACGTTTATAGACCGGGGAAGTGTATACGATGCTTAATGTTTGGTTTCAAAAAGGAAATAGTCTGAGAGTCATTCTTATACATCTCACTTTTTTATATTATGGAAATTTTGGATCTAAAGGAATAAGAAGTTATATGAAGAAAGGGACTGGTCCGCTAATTACATAATAATAAAAGTTTATGACTGGATTAGATGTGTTTCAAAATTCTTTATTCCTAAGAAAAGGGATGGGAATGGTGTTTTATTGAGTAGATCGGGTTTACAAACTAAGACGATGGTGGAGCCCCGATTAGGGTAGTCTTTTTGTTTCCCTCCAGCTGGATGGTTTACCTTGATTTGATGGTTCCTCAGAGGACAATGTAGTGACAGGTGGATGTGTGGTCAAAGATGACGAAGAATTTTGTGGCAGCTAGTAAATGGTTTTTTGGTTCAGGTTCCAATAATTTGGTGGAAACAAGGGCGTTTTTTTGGAGGGCTTGAGGTTTGTAAATCAAAGGGTTTTGCAAATGTAGATTCAAACGGATTCTATGCTGGTAAAATGATGGTTCTTCGGGAAGTTATATTCTGTGGTTTCTTAATGAGTGGTGGAGGGAGATGAGAAAATCAGTAGTTCCATGGTATGTCATTGTAACCATGTATTTAGGGAGACAAATTCAATAGCGGATGCTTTGCAAGATTGCTTAGGTTGATCGTGATTCTCTAGTATCATGGCGTTTCTCTCGAATAGACCAAGGTCCCTATTGATTCTTGATAAAAACAGGACCGCGTATGTGAGGAAGCCTCATTGAATAGCTATTGGTTTGTCTATTCAAAATTAGTCCCTTCTCTGTAACAGCTGCTGTTTCTGATTAAGGATAGAGTGACTGATCACTTATGAAACAGAGTTGCTGTTTTTTTCGTGTTTCGGGCAGTTTTTTATGCGGTTGTGCTTTTGGATTAAGGACAGTTTTGGCTGATGAAGAAAGTCATCTCGGTATTTAGAGGATTGTAGATTCGGGTAGGCACTGTGATTCAGTGTAAACAGATTGAAATACAGAGTTTCATCTGTTTTTCAGTTGATTTGAAGGTTCTAAATGTGATGAATTTCCTGCTGATTGGCAAAGGCATGCGGGTTGGTAATGGGTATGAATTGGCGGGCTAGTTTATCGTGTTTAAAGTAAAGAGCTGCGTGTTTTGATTAGCTTTGGTGAATTAATTTGTTCATCTGGTCATTGCTAGTATTCTCAATGGTAAAGTTGTAATGTACCCTCGTTTAAGTTGCAATTTCTTTGTTTAATAATAAATGTCTGACATCCTTTAGCTCCCATCCCTCTCGGAGGTTTAAAAAATAAATAACTAAAATATAAAGACCAGTGTTACAACAAGAGGTGAAACCTAAAAAGGGGGGGAGGGGATGATCCATGCAGTAGGCACTAGTGGGGCAAAGAACGACTGCGTGGAAGAGGTTCAAAGTGATTCAATCTGTGATGCAGGGGGATGTGATGAGGAAGCCAATAGCTATTTTGAAAAATAACTATTTTCATGTTCTAAAGGAGGAAGATGAAAATCTGCAAGAGAATGAACTTCCGAAGAAGGAGAAGGATGATAAAGAGGAGATAGTATTAGCAGAAAAGAGGACTGAAGAAGTGTGCAAATCATCGCCTTCTGAGTCAGAAAAAATGTAAGCTAAAGGAGAAGTTGAAAGAAGCGGGTTACACAATAGCGTGGTTCTTGGTCTTTAAAAAGGTACTAATGAGGTTAGTTCATTTTCACTTACGGAGGATAAGTGTAGTAAAAAACAACTTTCCAACACTACAAAAAACGCAAAATTAGCAACGGCAATTAGCGACGGTTTTTAAACCGTCGCTATTTAAACGGTTTGCGACGGCAAAAAACATAAACTAAAATTTCTGCTACGGTTTTAGATACTAAACTAATATCGTCGCTAACCGTTTTGCGACGGGCTTAACCGTTGCTAATACAAACCTTAGCGACGGCCTTTTGACCGTAGCTAATGTTTGAAAAAAAAAAAATTTAGCTACGGTAGAAAAACCGTCGCTAAAGAGATTTTTTTTAAAAAATATAAAAACACATTAGGCGACGGCCTTCCAGCCGTAGCTAATATTTCTGTGATTTTTAAAAAAAAATTTATGAAACACCTTAGCGACGGCTCCAGAACCGTAGCTAATGTGATTTTAAAAAAACAAAATTTTTTTGCAAAAGAGTTTAGCGACGGTTTGTAACCGTAGCTAAAGTGATTTTTTTAAAAAAATATAACAAACACATTAGCGACGGCCTTTCCAGCCGTAGCTAATATTTCTGTGATTTTTTTAAAAAAAAATATATGAAACACCTTAGCGACGGCTCCTAGACCGTAACTAATGTGATTTTTTTTTAAAAAATTTTGCAAAAGAGTTTAGCGACGGTGTTGTGACCGTAGCTAACGTGATTTTATAAAAATATATCAAACTAATTAGCGACGGGAATACACCCGTAGCTAAGTTTTTTGTGATTTTTTAAAAATAGGAAAAGAAAGTAGCGACGGTTCCAGGACCGTAGCTAATGTGATTTTTAAAAACAAATTTTTTTTTAAAAGTTTAGCGACAGTTTGGTGACCGTAGCTAACGTGATTTTAAAAAAAAATATAGCTAACTAAGTAGCGACGGCCATACAGCCGTAGCTAAGGTTTTTTGTGATTTTTTAAAAAATATGAAAACACCCTAGCCGGCTTGAGGCCGTAGCTAATGTGATTTTTCTAAAATTTTTTTTACAAAAACGTAGCGACGGCATTATGACCGTAGCTACGGTTTCACATACTTCGTTAATGTGATTTTTAGAAAAAAATATTATAAGAAACAACGTACCGACGGTTGTAGGGTCGTAGCTAATGTTTATAAATTTTTTTTTTTTAGCCACGGTCCAAATACTGTAGCTAATGCATTTTTTAAAAAATTATAAGAAACCAATATAGCGACGGCACTAAGGCGTAGCTAACGTTTACAATTTTTTTTTTTGTTAGCCACAGTTAAAATATCGTAGCTAAATGTGAATTTTTTTTTTAATTATATATAGCAAAATCGCTATAAATAAAACTCAGTAGCCACGGTTCTCTACCATAGCTAATTCTTATTTTCTAATTATATAAAAAAATAGATATATATTTATAAAACTTGATAAAATCACCAATAACTCATTACCTTCCAGTCCGGTTAGGAGAATTGGCTTTTACTAAGGCGACCTGGGTTCGAATCTCGCCAATGAAACTTTTTTTTATATTCAAATTTTATCTTAGCGACGACAAAGTGTCGTGGCTAATGAGTTATATATATATTTTTATAAAAACCAATTAGGCACGGCAATTGGCCGTAGCTAATCTCTTTAGTTTTTAAATTTTTTTTTAGCTAACCAATTAGCAACGGTTTGTTGCCCTCGCTAATATAAAAAATGAAAAACGAATTAGCCACGACAATTTGCGATCGCTAATATCTTTATTGTTTAAATTTTTTTAAACCAATTGGCTGTGGCTAATCTCTTTATAATTTAATATTTTTTTAAAACCAATTGGCCGTAGCTAATCTCTTTAGTGTTAATTTTTTTTTTAAAACCAATTAGTCTATGCTGTTATTTGATCTGATCTGATGTTTTTATTTTTGATCTGATTTGATCTGATCTTCTTTGATCTATTATTCTTAAATCTTCTCTGATCTGCTTATTTTTTATCTTCCTTTATCTCATCTTCTTGATCTGATCTTCTTTGATCTTATTTGATATGACTTCTTTGATCTGATCTGATATGATCTTCTTTTATCTCATTTTCTTTGATTTGAACTTCTTTGATCTTCTTTGAACTTTTGATCTTTTTTGATATTCTTTGATCTAATCTTCTTTGATCTGATCTGATCTGATCTTATTTGATATGATCTTCTGTGGTCTTCATTAATCTTCTTTGATCTGATCTGATATTCTTTTATCTTCTTTATCTGATAAATAAAACTCAGTAGCCACGGTTCTCTACCATATATAATCTTTTTTTAATTATATAAAAAATAGATATATATTATAAACTGGGTAAATCACCAATAACCCATTACCTTCCAGTCCGGTTAGGAGAGCTGGCTTTTACTCAGGCGACCCGGGTTCGAATTCGCAAATGAAACTTTTAATTCATATTAAAATTTTTATCTTAGCGACGGCAAAGTGTCATGGCTAATGAGTTTTATAGCCACGGTTCTCTACCGTAGCTAATTCTTTTGACCCGTTCCCTCCTTTTGACATGTTGCCTCCTCCGGAAGTCTTAGAACAGAAGATGTCTACACAACATATGGAGATGGAAAAGCTTGCAACACAGAACCAGCGGCTTGCACCTACTCATGTAGCTTTGAGGCAAGAACTTGCTGGTGCACAACAGGAGTTGCAGAGGTTGCAGGCCCAAGTCGGTGCTATGAAGAATGATAAGGAACAACATATGGGCATCATGGATAAGATAGCTAAGATGGAAGTTGATCTGCATGCAGCAGATTCTGTTAATGCAGAGTTACAGCAGGCACATACTGAAGCTCAAAGCTTGGTCACTGCAAGACAGGAGCTCTTTGCTAAAGTTCAACAACTGACTCAAGATCTCAAGAGGACACACACAGATACTCAGCAGGTCCCTGCTTTGATGTCAGAACTTGAATCTCTTAGACAGGAATATCAGCACTGCAGGTAATGTATCACTGCATTAGCCATTTCATCCTTTGTCACTGCATTAGTGGACTTGACATTTTTATTATGTGATTTATGAAATGTTCAAAGCACTCTAGCTTTCAGCTTGCAGTGCCACAACGAAGATAAAGCTATACACCTTTATTTTATTTAAACTGTGTCTAGGAATGGTATACTCACTGGTGCTAACCATTTGTGTAGAAGCTACATTCATTCAACCTCCTTGTCTACGTGTTTCTATTCCAGAACAAATTTCCATCACAAGCATGGGACTACTTGTCATACCCCACAATTGAGATCAATACATATGCCATGAGAAGTGGATCAGCCATTGATGGAATGATAACCGATTTTCCAGGGACTGCTGCAGCCTACAGAAGTAAGTGGTATGATTTCATTTCTCGCTCTCTATTCAGTGTGTCAATGGGCGTAATTTTGTTTGCTTGATAAATGGTGTGCATTTTATTATATAGGTCTAATCTGTGTCTCTGATTTCTTCGCAAATGTGTATTTGATGGAAAATTCATTTCAAACCAAAATACTCTTCTTAAAATACGAATCTGGAAAGTGAATTAAGAAGTGAAATTCTTTGGCAAGTCCATACATATTGTATAGATAACTAACCATTTGTTATTTAAAGTTCTGATTAGACCCAAGTGGAACTAAAACCACTGAAAGTGGCACCAAGTGTAAAATGAGATAAAAGAAGATCATATCAGATCAAATCAAAGAAGATCAGATCAAATAAGATCAAAGAAGATCAGATAAAGAAGATGAGATCAAGGAAGATAAAAACAGATCAGATCAGAGAAGATCTAAATTTTTATTTCTTCATTTACGTGTTGATTCAATTGTGTTTTGTTTTATAAGAAATTGGATCTGAATTTATATTTTCATTGTGTTTTGAGATCCTTATAGTGTGCTATTTGTTTGTTCATGGTGGGATTGTTCAGGTTGGTAAACATTGGCTAAAATGTGTACCTTTATGGGTGTTATTGTTCGTATCCCTGGCTTCAAAGCCAATTCACTCAGGTCGAGCTTCGTGGCCTTGAAACCAAGGCAAGTGTTTTTATTGAATTGATTTGTGACTGATATCAGTTGTACGTTGATGGATTATGGAAATGAATTTTGAATTTGGATGAACTTCATGCAGTTTATTTGACCGAGGAGTCAATTGGATGGTAAAGTCAAACTGAGAGATTTTTCAACCTGTTACTTATTTGGGATTGACAAATAAAAAACACCTTGGTACGTTTTATGCCGTCCATAGTGTATATTTGAAAAAAAAACATATTGACGAAAATTTTACTTAGCCACGGTATAATAACCGTAGCTAAGTTATACAAATCCTACCTACGGGTTTTTGTCGTCCCTAATCGAGAAAAAAAAAGACACAAAATAAAAACTTTCGGCGCGAAAAAAATTTGGTATCCCGCGCGTTGGATTATAAGCTTTGTGAAGAGAGGGTTACTTGCAGAGGACGAAGGGGATAGAGGAAGAATCATCGAGAATCAGATAGAGGAAGAATCATCGAGAATCAGAGAGAGGAAGAATCATTGAGGAGAATAACCTGTGAGAGGAAATCACCGAGAAAAGAACCTGTGAGAGGAAGATTCATCGAGAAGAACCTGTGAGAGGAGAATCATTGAGGAAGAATCATTGCAGAGGACGACGTAGAGAGAGGAAGAAGGTTTGGAAGAGCGATTTGGGAGGACGAAGGTTAGACAAAACGCGTCACGGTGTTTTGAGAGGAAGAATCTCTGCGAGGAAAACGCGCGATTTTCAGAGGAAGAAACTGTGAGAGGAAGAAGGTCTGAGAAGAAGAACAATGTTTTGAAGGGAAGAACCCTAGATTTTCAGAGGAAGAAGGTCTGAGAGGAAGAACCCGCGCCGCGTCACCTGCTGAGGGGCCTGGAATCCTTCTGCATCAGGAAGATCATCTCATTCTTCATCTTCTTCAACTTCACGGTGGGAGAAATTTGGGGTTTTTGTGCTCTAACAAGGTAAGTAAAAATAAAATCACAGACTCTTAGGTTTATATTGTTTATATTGTAGAATTCACAGACTCTTAGTCTAAAGATGGAAGTAGAATCTCTCACTTAGGTTTATATTGTTTTGCAAATTTTTAGTGTAAAGATCCAAATTTTTTTATATTGTTATGAAGTTGATTCAAGTTATCTTCCCCAGTGGGCATTTTTTCTTTTGGTAGTGCACTCCTTTCCTTACATTCATTAGCTTAAGTCCCACTTTGGGTAATATTCAGGGCTCAAATAACGACACTGGATTAATTGTACACACAAATGATGCAGCACTGATGGGGATAACCTATGTAAGATGCATTGTGGATCCAGTCTGTACCACACTTCTTCTGTGGATGTAATATGGACTTAATAGTTAACACACCCAAGACTCGATGGTTTGAGAGGTTTTGGTTGTGGACAACATTTGGTTGATAGTATCAAGTTATTAGGATGGTCTTCTGATTGATTGAGGTCGTCAATCAGGAACAAAGTCCCCCCAAATCCCCTCCCTACCCCCCCCCCCCCCCCCGGCTCCAATTTCTTACTGCAGTGTATTCTTGTAAGATTAGATTGATATATAATTTTCCCCTCTTTGGTACCACAATCCAATCATGGCCCTATTGAGAAGAACCAAAAACAAACAATACAATGGCTAAAAACACACAGTACAATTATGTAATCAATGATTTGAGAAACGAACAATAAGTCATAGTCGAGTGAAAGGGAAATTAAGACACGATCGAGGCTTAATGATGATGTGAGAGAAAGGGACCTTTCTCTCATAATTGGGGATGGGGTTCCATTTGAATTAGTTACATGTGTTTTGTTTAAATGTTTAGTAGAGTGTAACCCAGTGATACTAGATGTCATGTGATCAGTAGCGCAACTATCAATAATCCATTATCTATTACAAGTAAGTGAAGGAATGATGGAGGGATTACCTAAGGTGGCCAAGGCCTTGGAGTTAGATGTGCCTGTTGGAGGCTTTGATATAAGCTCTTAGGATGATGCAGTGGATGCAAATGAAACTCTGCTCAAGTCCATCGTTTTCCCTTAGTGAACCCACCCTTCTGGGTAACCAATAACATCATCACAATCCTTAATTGTGTGGTTATCTAAACCACATTTGGAACACTTTATTGGAGACCGGTTACGAGCGGGTGTAGTGGCATCAAAGTTTTGGAATGGATGACCTTTCGATTTCTTAGACCTGCATAGCAACCAAAAACACAACAGACTTCGGGCATGACAGCTCGGATTCAAACAAGGTACTTGTTGGTTGGCTATGTCATTTAACATGTGCATATGCAGGCCTCAAGGTCAGGTTTAGTTCCATCTCTCAGATCTTCCAATGATTTGATCAAAGATATTGTCCAATCCTACACAGAAAATAAGTCAAACTGGACAAGATCAATCTCTCCTTGCACTCTAGTTTTCAATGTTTGCTAGGATTTGCATGTTCTTGGGCTTAATTGATCAAGCTCTTGGAAGATCTCAGTGAGCTCACTCAAGTAATTGGCAACAGGTGTTCCATTCTGTGTCATTGTAAAAATGATCTTCATGTAGATCATAAAATATTTGCTTCATCTGAACCATCAGAATATGTTTTCTTTGTTGCATCCCAGACTTTCTTTATTGTATCATAACGGATGAACCATTCCATCTGATTGGGCTACACTTGCATTGAATAACCATCCACTTAGCAATCTAACGCATGCCATTTGCTGTATGTTGAGTTTGTGACTGGATGTTGGGTGATATACCCTATTAAATGACCATGTTTCGTTTAATTTGAACTTTGGGTTCGTTTGATATATTTGGGTTGATCCTCCATTTGCATGGCTTTTAGGGATAGAACATTATACAGAAATTTGAATATTGCATTTGTAAAACCTTACAAGAGCAAGCTTCTAATTTGAATAGCCGTAAAAGATAAAGTATAATATATACTTGTTTTACTTTATTTTTTAAAAGAATAAATTTTTGGTTTTCATAAATGTCAATTAATAAAATTCA
Source organism: Berberis thunbergii (assembly GCA_003290165.1). Lineage (NCBI taxonomy): Eukaryota > Viridiplantae > Streptophyta > Magnoliopsida > Ranunculales > Berberidaceae > Berberis > Berberis thunbergii. Next base: position 165,269 of record QNQO01001978.1, on the reverse strand, counting down.
TCTTCATACTATTATCCAGGCTAAGTTAGATTCCAACATGGAAAAAGATTGGATTGACCATAATCGTCTCAGCACCGAATATGAACTAGGGCTCCACACCTTCCTTAATGATGCTTTTGATTTGTCGTCTTATCATGGAAAGATAAAATGTCCATGCAAAAGGTGTCGCAACAGGCATTTCCATGTACGTGACACTGTTCAGGAACATCTAATCATTTCTGGGTGGGATAGTCAGTATGCCCAAGGTATATGGGTACACCACGGTGAATTGGAAGTAATGGATGCATGGGCAGATTTTGAAGATTCAGAAGAAGAGGAAGAGGAAAAGGAAGAGGACGATATGGAAGGCATGTTACACGGACGCATTTGGGCATTCGCCAATTATGGGTGAAGAAGAAGACATTGACCATGAACCAAATGAAGAGGCATGGTCATTTTACAAGTTAGTTGAGGAAGCTGAGCAAGAGCTATACCCTGGTTGCAAGAACTTCAATAAGTTGTCCTGCCTTGTCCACTTGTTTCACCTAAAGTGTCTAAAATGGTTGGACCAACAAATCTGTAACTCAACTACTCAAATTTCTTAAAAAGTTGCTCCCCCTTGGTGAATGCTTGCCTGATTCGTTCTACAAGGCGAAAAAAAATTGTGAATGATCTTGGCCTCGGTTATAAAAAGATTGATGCTTGTCCCAATGACTGTATGTTGTATCGAAATGAATTTGCGGATGCAGAATCATGTTCTATATGCCACTTATCTAGGTGGAAACAAGCAGATGATGGGTTCTAATGTACTTACTAGTAAGAGACGTGGGGTAGCTGCTAAGACAATGTGGCATTTCCCACTTATTCCAGGTTACAGAGGCTATTTATGTCATCTAAGACAGCATCAAGCATGCGTTGGCATGCAGACTCACGAGCACGGGATGATATCCTACGGCATCCTGCTGATTCTATGGCTTGGCGACATCTCGATAATCAATTTCCAGACTTTGCTGTTGATGGTCGAAATGCCAGGCTAGGATTGGCAAGTGATGGCTTTAACCCATTTGGAACTCTTAGTATTGCACACAGCCGTGGCCAGTTGTCTTAATTCCATATAATCTACCGCCGTGGATGTGTATGAAGCAACCTTTCTTTATGATGTCTTTGCTTATTCTGGACCTCGTGCTCCAGGCAATGATATTGATGTATATTTACAGCCATTGATTGATGAGTTGAAGGAATTATGGGATGTTGGGCGTCTAACATACGATGCATCAAGGAAAGAAAATTTTGTGATGCGTGCCGCTATCTTATGGACAATTAATGACTTTCCTGCATATGCAAACTTGTCTGGGTGGAGCACAAAAGGCAAGTATGCATGCCCCACTTGCAATGTGGAGACAACACGTCATTATCTTAAAAACTCTCGAAAGTTTTGTTATATGGGTCATCGTCGTTTTCTAGATGAGACTCATAGATATAGACGTCAAGTAGAATCATTTGATGGAAAAATTGAACTACGATCTCCTCCCCCTAACTTCACTGGCCAACAATTGCTAGCCGAGGCAAGTAAGGTGACAATAACGTTTGGGAAACACCATGCTCAAGTAGTTGGCTCTAAGCGCAAAAGGGATTGTGAAGGAGTAATAGGGTGGAAGAAGAAAAGTATTTTCTTTTCATTGCCTTATTCGGAACATCTCTTAATACGTCATAACCTAGACGTGATGCATATCGAGAAGAACATTTGCGAGAGTTTAGTAGGAACACTACTAAACATGGAAGGGAAAACCAAGGACACGTTGAATGCCCGCTTGGACCTGCAAGAACTGGACATTAGGCATGCCCTGCATCCAGAAACTACTTCTAGTAAGGTTCATTTGCCTAAGGTGTGTTACTCCTTGACCGCGGAAGAGAAAAAGCTACTCTGCACAGTGCTCTCCAAGGTTAAAGTGCCAGATGGCTATTCGAGTAACTTATCCCGATGCGTTCGTGTGAAAGAACGTAAAATATCAGGAATGAAGAGTCATGATTGCCATATATTAATGCAACAGCTACTGCCAATAGCAATTCGCAAAATTCTTCCCAAAGAAGTTAGTACAGTTTTGATTGAGCTAAGTACGTATTTTCGTGAATTATGCTCCAAAACTGGGACAGTTAATTGCTATGAGCAGTTAGAAAGTCATATACCTCTAGTACTTTGTCATCTTGAGAGGATTTTCCCCCCAGCTTTCTTTGATATAATGGTTCACTTGTCCATACACTTGGCAAGTGAGGCTAAATTGGCAGGACCTGTTCACTATCGCTGGATGTATCCTATTGAGAGGTAAATCCCCATACCATGTGTCATAATGTTAGGTAGTATGTATTAAAATAACTACTAATATATCATGGCAAATTATTTCTCATAGGTACCTTCACACGTTGAAGTCATATGTGCGCAATCGAAGTCGTCCTGAGGGATCAATTGCTGAAGGATACCTGGCTGAAGAATGTTTGACATTTTGTTCAAGATATTTGAACGATGTCGAGACAAGGTCTAACCGGCCAGTGCGAAATGATGATAATTATGTGCAAGCAGCACGATCCTTCCTCAACATTTTCTCATCGCCCGGGCGTGGCATTGGGAAGGCAGAGTTTATGAATATTGACGAAGTTACGTGGGTACAAATGCATAGATGGGTGTTATTTAACACATCTGAAATATACACACATGTAATGTATGCACGTCTACTATCTCCTCTCCACTTGAATCTCGACTTTGTAGCACCCTTAGTATCTCTAATGCATCTTAACCTTTTGTAGAGAACATAAGGAAGCCCTCCGAGCACGATACCCGAACAAACGACAAATAGACATTGATCAGATTCATAACTCTGAGTTTCCTCAATGGTTTTGTGATGCTGTGAGTTTTGCCTCTACTAAATTGTAAATTCATGTTAACCAAATACTAAGGTTGTGCATTCTTTGGCTTCTAATGAACAGGTCAGCAGTTCTGATGAACCTAATGATGTTCAACACTTGTCGTGGGGTCCTTCGAAGGTTGTTCGCAAGTTTAAAAAATACCTTATTAATGGGTGTAGGTATCGCACGCAGTGTGCAGATAGGAGAAGTAAAACCCAGAACAGTGGAGTTGTACTCTCGACAAGTTGCATTAATTATGGAACGGTTAATGACAATTCCCCCACAACCAAAGATGTGACGTACTATGGCGTGTTGACTGACATCACAGAGTTGGATTATGGAGGAGGGCGACATGTAGTCCTATTTAGATGTGATTGGGTTGATAGGCGCGGCATTCAAGTAGACGAGTTAGGATTCACAATTGTGAAACTTAATCGACTACTATGTACGGATGAACCCTACATTCTCGCTTCACAAGCGAAGCAAGTCTTTTATGTACAAGATCCTGTTAAAACTGAGTGGCACGTCCCTGTTAAGATAAAGCCTAGAGAATTTTATGATGTCAATGGAGAGTCGTCTACATCCACTGAAGAAGAAATTGTTGAATCTGAGCCCGTTCCTGTTAGAAGGTTTGATAATATGGATGGTGATGAAGATGTTGTAATAGAGTGTTAGCAAGTTGGGTCTTCTAAGTTCATAGAGTAATGTATGAAGTTTGATAATATGGATGGTGATAAACATGTTGTGCATATCAACTTTAATGCTATTTTACAATATGCACAGTATATGATTGATACTTATATTTTATTCAATGGTTTAATATATGTGGTTCAATCTATTTGGCTCTATGGCTGTGATACATTTGATGTTGCTTTCTGAACTTATATTTTTTCTATGCATGAATATGTACAATCTTGAATGTTATAACAGGTTAAAATAATATAGAGATGAGGCGTTCTAACTCAAAGAGGACAGTTGCAATCTCGAAGAGCAACCTTATCACAACATGCTTCTACTTCACAAGCTATATCAAGTCAGGAAAGGTCACAGCATGTGTCTCAACTATCTCAAACAGATACTGTAGTCCCTGAGACTATTACTCCCTCTATTGCTGGAGAGGGACAGCCGCTATCTAAAGATCAACAAGAACTTGCTGACCATGATATGAATGAAATTGAACAACAACTAGAGAGGAATGCGGATGGACGCCTATCTACAAGGCATAGGGATGAAGCTGTTCGTATAGGTAATGTTTGCTGACTTATCGCAAGTGTAATTTTTTTTTCTTCCAGATATGACATAGTTTGAGGAAATCGATTTTTTTTTTTAATATTCATGATATATAGCTTATTTCACTTTGGGTGCTATTGGAATTGCAGTACAACGATATAAGAAACGCAGGGGTATGCATCAATATGAAGGCCCAAACCATATAAAATTGAATGGTGGTGAAATGCAATGCCTTTGGATAGCCTATCGGCAAGACAGCAGCAAAAGTATCCACTGAAATTGGTATAATAGCACGGGATGGAAGTAAGGTGCCTCTTTCACCTTGCAAATGGCCGAAGATATCACCAGATGTGAAGGACACTATTTGGAAGCTAATATCGGTAATAGTCTTGCAAGTTTAATAATATACGTCATAGCACATTTTCCCAAATCGTATTTCTATATTACTTATCATAGCTTGATAATTATTGGAATCCTACGTTTTTGTCACAGGCAAAGTTCTCATTCGAAAACTGTACGGACAAAACTAAGGTAGTTGTCTATCTTGACTAGTGTTTAAAATTTGATAATTAGTGTTTCTATACATCGTCATGTGATTATATTATACTAAAAAAACTTTATTATAATGTGTGACAGAGATGGGTCCTTACTAAAGCTTGCGATTGTTGGAAACAATGGAAACACAATTTGTTCAGAGCATATCATAGGTATGATCGACCACTTGAGCAACAATATGAGCACACTGATGATGGGGTGGATAAGGCTCAATGGCGGATGCTTGTACAGTACTGGAGGAGCAAAAATTTTAAGGTGTATATGTTAAGTACTGTAGTTTAACTAGTACGATAGTTCATATGATTGAAAAGAATTGTAACTGTGAATTTGTGTTTGTATGCAGAAAGTCAGTGCACAAAATAAATCAAATCGCGCCCGATTAAAGATGATTCATCGATGTGGAACCATGTCATTTGCACGTAAATGGGAGGAAGAGGTAGCAATTTTTTTCCCAATGATTTCTATATATAATGTATGTTGTGTGCCATGCCGCTCATATATTACCCCTTAATGCATGCAGATGTACTAGCTTATGTATATTCTTTTAATGTAATTTGTATTATTTCAGAGAGAAAAAAACCCAAATGGACAAGAACCAGATCGAATGCAAATGTTCAAAGCAACTTACACATTATCTGATGGATTATTCCCTCAGCATGAAGCAGCAAGGAGATATGTACGTTATATTCTATGGAATTATATGAATGTACCTAGTTAATGTGTTGTTCAAATGTTGTTAACCATCATAAACTGTATTTGATCATTTATGGTTTATGGGTATGCGCATCTGTTTTGATGTAGTCACAAATGGAACAACTCACACAGCCAACAGATGGCCAAGAGGGAATGAATAGGGAGGAGGCATTTAGAGATGTGATGGGGGGGGGGGGGATGGACATGGGAGGGCCAAGATGTATGGGGTTGGCGTCACTCGAACAATGCTCCGCAATGCAGTGGGGGATGAAGCTAATGCCAAAGTACGTGAGCTAGTGCAATCACATGAGCTTACTAAGCAACAGCTGGTTTCAGCGCATGATGCAACTGCACAAGAGCTAGTAGCTACGAAGGAGAAGCTAGCAGTCACTGAAGCAAAGCTGGAGACAACGACAGCAAAGTTGGAGACAACGACAGCAAATCTAGAGATAACCAATCGGAAGGTAGACACGTTGACCAATGATATGGAGGCATTTAGAGCATTCATGTCAAACATGCAACCTCTAATGGGATCCGCGACGCAGCCAAGCAGGTGAGTAATTAAACTTTAACCATACACACCTAAATACATGAATAATTAAACTTTAACCATAGCTAATTTGAATGATGAATGCTGATTGAATGCTAAAGTGATGAAATGCTTGAATGCTGAAATGTATGTTGAATCGTATGCTTCAATTGCGTAAATGTATGCTGAATGCTGCTTGAATGCTATTTGTATGCTTGTAAAAGGTTGCTTGGAAAAGTAGTAACAATTTGCTGAATGCATAGGTAAATGAACGTGAGAAAGCAGATGGCTCAGATCAGGGAGCTAGTGGAGCTCCCTCGTAGACACCCCCAACTCTTTAAGTCGTTTTGGGTTGGTTTTTATTACCGTGTCTAAATTTGAGTAGTGCCATCTAAATCTGAATCTTTGCAGCATGTGTTTTAACTTTGCATGTGTGTTCTATATGTGGTATGAAGTTTGCTCGTGGAGATGAAATGGATGAGAAGGTTCATAAGGACTTTCACAATAACTACATCCTTGGTATTCCATTCAAGGTCTTTCACTTGAAAACATTTATATCTCAATTTTATCATTGTCATTGAGTTTATCATCTTGCTTGTCTGTGACTGTGTTCTTCATTTATAGGGTTGGTGCAATGTGAGATTAAATAAAGAGAATCCCATTGATGGTTCTCACATCATTTTGGTGTTAGACAGCGATCCTCCATCTCAAATGAATAAGGTTGCACTTCTTTACTCATGGAAATTTATTATTATTATTTTATTTATTTATTAATTAATTTATTTATTTTTACGTATACTAAAGCTAGTACTAGGTTAGTGCGACCTAAGTTGGACAGGGCAATGGGAGAAAATAGAAGAAGGGAGACAATAGAACAGAGAAGGTAAACATGAGAGGGTTTAGTATATTTCATCAGCTTGTATTGCATTTTTTTTAGCACAAGTAAAAGATGGCTATTCTTATGGTTATTCTTGCATTAACTATGAAATCTTTTTCGTGTTAATTTCTTCATATCCTAGTCCCAGTAAATCGAGGTACTAGTTGTATCTTGATTGATATTTCTTCATTGTGCACTATTTTCATTTTCACTTTTTTATTTATTTAAATCTATTAAATCTCTTAAGGTGAAAAAAATTACTAGAAACGGGTATTTGCCAAAACTTAAATTGCGAGACCCTCACTCGCTCTGTTTTTCCTAATGAAATGCATTCGATCTCATTCTCCGTGTAGCTGATAAAAAGAAAATTATTATGAAAATTAACACTGAATTTTCAATTGTTTATCTTTCAATGTTTAGATCTATTGTAACCTGTAATGATTGGATACTATAAGGAGGGAATTTTACCATTAGGTTCTTCACGGACCACTGAAAATAATTTATGCACATGTAGCATTTAGGCTACTTTTAGCATTGGTTATAGAGAGACTTCTGATTTCTTGTACTTGACCTTAATTAGGGTCAGCTTAGAGTGTTTGAATAAGCATCATGTTTATTCTGAAACACGATATCTATGGCTATAGTCTTTCTCGAATAGTGTCTTTTGGCTGCAACTAGTTTGGAGTTTAATTTAATCAAAGTGGATTTTGCTATGGCGATATATAATAGATTTTTATTTCTTAAATCCAGGTTCCATCTGTTGGCTGAATTTGATGATGGTAAGCACAGCTGCCGTAAACGTCTTGCAGGACACAATGAGCGCCGAAGGAAACCTCAATTGGATAATCATTGTGGTAGATCTGGTATGTGCTTTTTGTTATGAATGTCTTCTGGATTGTTGTCTCTACTCACCCAATCAACTTGCTGGTTGTCAATTTTGCTCAGTGGTCATGTGACTCACGTCAGGATTTTCTTCGGTGGTTGATAAACAATTGCTGATGATTGGTGTTTTTTGTGTGCAAGTATGCTTTATGCTATCTGAAAGTAGATCAGATATATGCATATGGTAATGAAATAGGCCAGAAATTTTTATGAAAAGATCAAATTAGAACTTTTGTCAAGTATATTATAGTCTTGCCTTTCAATTGCTAGCCTCCATGGCTTTCGATAATTGGTTTGCCCTTAAAAAAATGAAAAAGAAAGAGAAAGAGATAATTCTGATATTGTTTAATATTTTTCAATGCGAGTAGAATTTGATGTTCTTGTTGATTAGTTTGTATACTTGTAGGAATTTGGGGTAATCCATTGTTGATTACTTTGTATACTTGTAGCTTCTGATAAATAGACATGCGGGGAATTGATCCTTAGATGTATTGCACTGTCTGTTTGAAAATTTCTTTAACCATTGTTGGCAGGAGATGAGACTACAGATCAGAATTCCATTCCCTTCCTTCAAGATGAAATCAAGTATTTGAATGGCCTACAGCTTATCTCGGAACCCATCAAGTTTGAGGAATCTGCACCCGAGCCTGCTGTTCCAGTTCCAGCCCCTTCCCCTGTTGTCAAAGACTCTAAACCTGCAGAAAATCTCGCTATGCCAAATTGGTTTAAAAGGTGATATATGACCTGTATGTATTCTAAAACTTGAATCTCTAGTTTTAAATTTCTCTTTAACATGTTTAGTTACTTTGTCTTTGGCAATTGGGACAATTTTATGCATTTGATTGAGAAAAGTATTTGGATTTACAACTAGAGAATTCTTTTTTCTATGGCTTAAGATGCATTTAACTACATGAAGTTGTGAAATTGCTTCCAAACGGGACAGTAGAGAATGAGGTGTGAATGGGTTGGTTTTCATATACCTTAAAATTTTACAATGTTATACAAATAATACTGCGTGCAACATCGTTTTTGCATGTTCAGTGCTTTATTATCTGTTTCAGCCAGTCACTTTATAGATGCAAATGTTGTTATTATAGTGATAAAAATGGAAATTGTCTTCATTATCCCTTGAATACGTTTTCACCAATATGAAGAAGAAATTTTCCGTGAAAAGATTTGCACATTTAACCTACAGAAAATATGTGATATTTTATCAGCTCTCAGTTCTCATAATTGCACTGGGGTTTTGGCCTCGCACTTCAGAATTATTTTGCATTTTGATCACTCTGTCACATTGACATGGAGGTTTCAAATGCATTGATGTTTTGGGAGAGGTGATCTCTTTCCCATTAAAATCACATCTATCAAATATCTGCCGTGTTAAACCCCATAATGTGGTATTTAAATTAATGATGAAGGACCGTTAATATAAATTGGTATTTTTCCACTTTGCATTTTATGAAATGACACTTGATTTCTTGGGATGTGATTTCTGTATTTCAAAACCTCTATAGGTGTACTAATGACTGTGAGTCTGTCAAAACATGAATGAACTATCATATGGATACAAAAGTGTTTCAAAAGTCTTTAAGAAATAGGTGGCATAATGGGTCGGGCCCACAGGGTATAGTCACCAGGAACATTGTTAATTATCTGTATGTTTATTATGTATAGAGATACCTTCTAAACTATTATTATGTATGTTTATTATGCAAGTCAGTTAGAGTCGCTTTATCATGGCCATGAAGGATGATTCTGGCACACTTATGTGATGAACATAAGGGATTAAAAACTGGAATGTGTTTGGTATGTTGTAGTTATCTAATGCAAATCTAATGTGCTTGGTATGCTTTCTAAACTGGGAATATCTCTGTTTTTGGACTGCAGGGAACTGCAAAACAGGATTGCAATTAGGGGGACGAGTAGCAGCACGGTGGGTGCGCACTGCACTGGGCAGTCTGTCGCAAAACAGAGTGTTCTCTGTTTGGATGGGTGCTGCGTTTACTGTGGTCCGAAGCTGCGATGACATGGACTGCTGCTGCATCGATGCTATGTTCTGGCTGCGATGCTGTGTTCTGACTGCTGTCTGCGATTTGATGGACTGCTGCTGCTGCGATGCTGTGTTCTGGCTGCGATGACATGGACTGCTGCGATGCTGTGTTCGACTACGATGCTAGTGCTGCAGCTTGACTTGCTGCGTGGTTGGGGTTTTTGATATTCTGCGGCCGCGTGGATGCGGCTTTTGATATTCTGTGGCTGCGTGGATGCAGTTATTCTGCGGCTGTATGCTGGTTCCCCGTAAGTGCCTTCGGTTCTAGGTCATGATTCTGGGGCTTCTTGTGAGGCCGCGACGCCTCCCAAACCCCCCAGGAAGGTGCCCAAGACTCCACACAAGGTACTAATCTCATTTGCAAGTTTTTTTTTTAACGATTTTCTGTTTATTAAGCTTAGATTAAAGGTTCTAGTAAATACAAAAGCTAGATATTATGATATACAAAGTTTGAACAACCTAATATTATGATATAAAAAGTTTGTTTGGTGAAGGGAAAGAAGATGATATTATGATTTACAGAAATTGTTTGGTGGAGATTTGGGGAAGAAGATGATAGAAGGAGTGTGAGAAAAAAATGACATTGTTTTAGGAAAAGAGTGGATGATTATTGTTTATTACAAGACAAAGGGGGTACTTTGGAGTTTTTTTTTTTTTTCCAAACTTCCAAATAAATGGTTCAAAAATTTCAGAATGGTTATTGTAAAATATAGATTTAATTTTAATTTTTTATATACATAAATTCCATTCATTTAAAGTCAATTAACAGGACCAAAGCAACCAAATATATGGATTTAGTATATTTGGGGTCAATTGTGGATGCCGGTCTTGGCTGGCCTGGAAATATTTTGATGACTAATTCTTTTATTTGTTTGTTACAAAATATTTTCAATCAGCTGCAGCCGACCAAACTTCACAATATTTATGGCGCTTTTCATATAAAATATGTATTGTGAAGGTACACTAGATAGGCATGTTTATACATAATCTCCCATCTCTTACTACTTTCAATAGTTAATAAAATTTAAAATAAATTAAAGAAGTTTTATATTGTGTTCTTTGTTCACACTTGTGCATTCCTTCATTTGATTGCATGAATGCGTATTCCTATTTCTGTGTGCGTGTAGTATATGTGTTCGTGCGCTATATGTGTTCATGTAGTATATGTGTGCGTGTAGTATATGTGTTCCTTACAACCGCTACGGGGGTACGTGACGACTTTACCCGTATAAAACACAAAGAAAAAATTAAAAGCAAAACTTGTCGTGAAGTCCATTGCATATTTAAAGCACCAGACAAACTCATCCCAAATAACCAGCGCCCAGGAACCTGGACAGCACCCACCTTATCCTCACGAACTCTTAGTCGCAGCGATGTAGAAGCCAAAAACCGACGCTGTAACAGCGCGTACAGCAGAACGCTGACTCTGTCAGCAGCGTATTCTGGCTGCCAAGCTGAAAATTCATCGCACCCTGTCTTGGGGTCCTGCAAACGAACCAAATTTGTCTCCCAGCAGACGTAAATCTCCGCCCCGCTACGCCTGAAACGTACAGCAGAAGCAACTCTGTCTAAGCAGACCACAATGCTGTCTGTGTGCAGAGTGCGGAATGTGACACGCGTCTGCTCCGCTGTGCCGCATTCCCTTATCCGCACGACCTCTGAATCGCAGCAATGTAGACACTGGCGCTGTAACAGCGCGTACCGCAGAATGCTGACTCTGTCAGCATCGCACTCTGGCAGCCAAGCTAGAAAACCATCGCACCCTGTCTTGGGGTCCTGCAAGCGAACCAAACCTGTTTCCCAGCAGACTTCAATCTCCGCCCTGCTACGCCTGAAACGAATAGCAGAAGCACGCATCGCACTCTGTCTACGCAGACCACGGTGCTGTCTGTGCTGCAGAGTGCGGACTATACAGCCAAACCGCAGTCCAGCCAAACCGCAGTCCAGTGTGAGCTTTCACCACCTGGACTGCAATGTTACGCGTGTCTGCAGTCCAGCCAAACCGCAGTCCAGTGTGAGCTTTCACCACCTTCTGCACTAGTGCTACACATTGCTAGCTTAAAAGGTTCGTGTTTTGGTACTTGTACAATCAATTGGCTTTTGTTCAAAAGTTGTGTAAAAACCTTAGTTAAATAAACACTTGCGCTGTGCACAAAGGATATGTTTGTTTGTAAATTTCTTTATTATGGTGCTCAGTTAGCTAGCTAGATATACAATCAACCTTCGCATGATAGGGAATGAGGAAGGAAAAGAAAGATAGTTATATATAGATTAAAGGAAAAAGAAACAAGATGTTAGGCTTCAGCCTCCTATCAAGTTTACCTATTCAAGGAGGAAGTATACAACAGACAAGTGAAGATTGGCAAGCTTCATTCTGTAAAATAGTCTGTTAGGTGCTCTGTTATCTTTACTGTTAGGTGCTCTGTTATCTTTATTGTTAGGTTAGTCAATATGTTGCTATAAATAGGACATTAGCAAGGGAATTAGATATTCATTGATTGAGTATAAACAATTTGTACAAGAGCTCTGCTCTGTGGAGACTGGCAATCTCGAAACATGCCTGATTCAATTCAATTCTATTCTTTGTAATCTACAAGTTCAGTCAATACAAATTCTTCTTCTCAAGCAATCTCTGTTATTGTCAGTCTTTTGTAACAGCAACTCAACTCTGTTTGTGGCTTGCAAGATTCTGTTCTTCAAGATATCAACTGTCTGACAAATCAAATTAGTCTGGAATAGCTTGATATCATCAATTCCTGCAAGAAACGTATTCAAACACAGGTTAGTTCCTAACACAAGAACAGTGGAGTATCAGTATACACATGGTAATTGAATGTTTCAAATATTGATAGATTTATCAAAATTGTCGAGTTATTAATTCGTTTTGAATAGAAAAAAAAAAGTGCCACATATGCAATAATGTCTACTAATTAATAAATGTGTGAATTACTCCAATGGATTGTAAAATAAATGTGTGAATTACTCCAATAGATAAGATGTACTAAAATATATTTGTGCTACAGATCCGGAGGGGTTTAGATTTGCTAGAGACACATCAAACGGGAGAAGGCAGTTGAATTCCTGGAGCAAGTCACCCGTTCTCCTTTGGATTGTAAGAATCAAACCATGTTTTCTTTTGTTAAATATTATCTCTGATTATGAATTCAACACTATTATGCATTTTCCATTAAATTCTGCAAAGTATAATGATGTATAGTGCCTTGATTTGATTCAATCCCATAAGATAAATGAATTGTGAAGATATAACAAATTTTGCCTGCTTAAATATGAATGTGTTCCAAGTATCTGCAAAGTATATGAATGTATAGTGCCTTATGATGTATGTGTTCCAAGTATCCAAGTATAATGATGTATATTATTAGACACATCTAGTTTAAATTTGATTCATTTTGGGTAGGGTGACTACAATGTCTGCTTAATTTTATATAGCTTTAATTATCGACGCATCAAGTGTACAACTCACCTAATTTATTATTGAAAAAAGTTGCAATCCGCTCCGAATAGATTGAAAAAGACAGAGTTTGACTTGTGAATCAACAAATTGGAGACCATTCTTAAATTGGATAGCCATGACTGCTTCATGCTTCATGCTTCATGAATAAGTCCAATTATTATAAGCATGAATGATTAATCTAGCTAGCTAACAGCATGTTGCTTATTGTTTCAGGCATGCTTCTTTAGACAGTTCTTTCGATCTGTCGTCAAGGTCGATTATTTTACTCTGAGACATGAATTTATAATGGTAAGTCATATCCTTCGTAAAAGTGAGTTACTTAGCAACGAATTTTATAGATTTAGTGAGTAAAACATGTTGTTTGTGATTAACATGCACATTTGGTCCCCCAAAACGCGAATAAATTTGATTTTCAAAAATACATCAACAGATCACTTGAAGAAGATTTCAAAGTTGTAGGAATCAATCCAGTAATTTGGTTCATAGCAATGTTGTTCTTGCTCTTCAACACCAATGGTAAGTCGCATAAATGCTTGCTATGGGCCTTTTGTCACTGTCATCATATGGGCCTAATTTTGTTCCTTGTGTATTTTGCGACTAGAGAGCATTTATTACTATCAAGGAATTTTGTTCCTTGCAAGACCATTTATTACTATCAAGGAATTTTGTTGACAGCAACTGTGCAATTATTGTATGTAAAAATTTTGTTTTATGTCCCATAGACGATCACAATTTTGTTTTATGTAGTTATTTCAATTTGAGGTTGACAGTATTTGGGATTGTATTTTTTTGTGATGGACAATTTATTGAGTATATGAAAATTAATTTAATTTTGGTCAGGTTTAAGATGTTTATAATTTGCCAAATTTTAAAATTAATATAATGACAAAAAAAAGTATATGCTAAATTTCAAAATTAATATAATTTAAATATAAATAAATCATTTTTCAATTTTATTTTGTTAGCCACGGCTTAAAGGCCGTCGCTAAAATAAACAAAATTTTATTATTTTTTTTTAAATCAGTTAGCCACGGCCAAACTGCCGTCGCTACAATAAATTTTTTTTTTTTAAATTAGTTAGCTACAGCTAAAAGACCGTCGCTAAAATAAAAAAAAATTTATATATTTTTTTTAAAATCAGTTAGCCACGGCCAAACTCCCGTCGCTAAAATAAAAAAATTTTAAATTTTTTTTTTAAAATCAGTTAGCTACGGCTACAATGCCGTCGCTAAAATAAATAAATGTTAAATTTTTTTTAAAAAAATCAATTAGCGACGGTATTTTGCCGTCGCTAATATAAAAAATATTAAATTTTTTTAAAAAAAAATCTGTTAGCTACGGGTAGTTTACACTTTAGCGACGGTTGTATGTCGTGGCTAATTAGTTACGGCTATTGTGCCGTCGCTGAATCAAAATAGCGACGATAAATGCAGCTACGGGATAGCGACGGTTGTTGTGCCGTCGCTGAATCCTTTTAGCGACGGTTTTGGCTCAATCAGCGACGGTTTTTAGCCGTCGCTGATTTCCATTTTTTTTGTAGTGCAAGGATGAGGAGAAGCAGGAACATAGTGAACAGATGGGGATGAATATAGTGGAAGAAGGTGACAAGTTACATCAAGGAGAAAGTGAAGAACTAAGGGTAGGGTGTGTTTGGTTGCATGGAATCCTATGTTATGGGACTCCTATATTTTAGCCTAATTTGAGGTATAACTCCACATGTACTATTTAATTTTGATATCAATGGTGAAAATGAAAATCTCATGAACATGAGAATCACATGCTTTGGGGAACCAAAAAGTGAGATTTCCATCACAAAATCAAATGGTAGTCAAATGGTGGATGTGTAGTGACATATCAATTTAGCCAAAAATATAAGGGTCCCCTCATGAATTCCTATAGCATAGGATTTCATGCAACCATACACACTCTAAGAGAGAACGAATTACAAGTAATTGGCGAGGAAGTACATATGGCATAGAAGAGTTTCGAGAAATTTGGTACTAATCAAGTAGTGGAGTTAGCAAAATCTGAAGTTGAATTCACGTCAACTAGAGGAGTGGCATGGTATCTGGTTGCTAAGCTGTCAATTGCGGAGATGATGGAGAAGGCAAAATCATTATTTGATCTTAAGGACGAGAAGAAGGAGATGCACCACGATGAGGCGTTGCATGTGGCAGTCACTGAGATGCTCATGGGTGCCAGTTTAGAAGCATTCCCTTTGATTGATAAACAACTTGGCCGTTCTCAGCCGGATTGCGAAGACCATTATGATTTTGAAACAATATGTAGAAGCAGGGGCTATTTCAGAGGAGGATAAGAGACCGAAAGGAAACAAAAAGAAGAAGAAAAATGTTGCCGGCCAGGGAGTGCCCCCATAATAGAAAATTGACAGCTAGAGATATTAATGAGACCGACCAGTAGTAATTTTTGGAATGCGAGAGGGGTTGGAAACAAAGCTACAGTTAGTCAGATAAAAAAGTTAGCGGCAGAAAATAAAATTCTTTTGCTGACATTACCAGAGCCTATGATTGAAGCATCGTGACATGTCGAGTTTAGTAGAAAAAATCATCTTTTAATTTTTGCATCTAATGCAACAGAGGGAGGTAAACTGTGGGTGCTTTTAAAAGCCAAAGATCATTTAATGCATTGTGCTGTCAAAGATTTGGAAAGTAATTGGTTTATGCAATCACAATAGTTTATGCTAAATGTACTCCGTATGAGCGTAGAAGTCTACGGAAAGATTTGGAAGACATAGAAAAAACGTGTAATTTGCCTTGGATGGTGTATGGCGATTTTAACATCATATTTTCTTCATATGAAAAAATGGGTGGGAATACTCTGGATTTGAATGCCATGTCAGAGTTCGGCTCATGTTTATCTACATGCGAGCTAATGGGTTGTTGTTATAAGGGTCCAAAGTTCGCGTGATGCATTAATAGGGTTCATTCGGAGCGAGTGTGGGCTTGGTTAGACGGGGTGCTTGTGAATTCCTTATGGGCAGTGTCATTTCCTCTGGTACAAGTGGAGAATGAGCTACGTATTTGTTCGAATCATGCTCCTTTGGTGGTTACGCTTCCTTCATCTCCCAAATCAGGTACCTCTCCATTCAGATTTCATAGAATGTAGACACTTCATGATGATTTTGCGGAATTTGTTGGTAATTCCTGGATGGTAAAAGTTCATGGTATGGATGCTTTGGATAGTCTGGTGGTTAAAATTAAAAGGTTGTGAATGGATTTTAAAAATGGAACATAGAAGTGTTCAGAAACATATTCACGAACCTGAGAAGGATTAAGGAGGAAATGAAAATGTGGGAAATTTGTCACTTGATCCAGGAGATACTCAGACGAAGGTAAGTTTTAACAGATATGAGGCAGAATATTAAAAAAAAAACTCTGTTGCAGAAAGAAGTTTATTGAAAACAAAAATCTTGGAAAAATAGATGAAAGAAGGGGAAGCATACACTAAATATTTTTTCACTTCAGTCAAGATAAAGCAGAAGAGAAGGGCGGTATCGCAAATGACACTCCCAGATGGAACAGTTATATTTGATCAGAGGAAAATTTTAGAGGAAGCAAATCAGTTTTTATACCACATGCTCTCCCTTCAAGGAGCCTAGGCAAGAAGCTGAATTTTTAGATTGCATTCCTGAATGCATCTCAAGGAAGAAAATGAAGATCTTGTGAGAATGCCTCAGATGAAGGAATTTAAAGAAGCAGTGTTCAATATCCCTTGGATCAGACGAGTTTACTGCCAGTTTTGTTGGCAAATAGTGAAAATTGATATTTTGGAAGCAGCCAAAAGCTTCATGTCAAGGAGATCATTACCAAGGGTTCTTACATTAAATTTCATAGCTCTAATTCCGAAAGTAGATTCCCCAACCCATTTTGGGGATTTTCTCCCTATAAGTCTTTGTAGCATGTGTTACGGACAACGCTGCGCTGATACCAATTTGTTGCGGGCGGAAGCGTTACAAATGGCGAAATGCAAAGCTACAAACAAAATACTAACAAATACTGGAGACAACCAATTTAACGTGGTTCGGCAAACACGCCTACGTCCACGACAAATACCAACTTTACTGATGAGAGAGTCAGATTACAAATGGAGAGAGAGATACAAAACGTCAAAGACGTTACAAATACACGTGTCTAAACGACACCACACAAATACGCTGGCTGCGTATAACACAAACAAAAAACCAAACAAACAAACAAACCTTCTTTCTCTCTCCTCACCCCTTATTTCTTTCTCTCTCACAAAACAAACACAAACAGAGACTCACAGGGTTAAACCCTAACAAATCAATCTCACAAACACAAGGAGGAGGATGATCTGAAGGAGAAGGGAAGCTCCTCCATTTATAGGGGTGCATAGGCGGTGGAGGGTGGCGGTGATGGAGGTTTCCATCACCTTCCACCGACTTCTTCTTCTTCCAGCCGTGCCAAGCAAATTCCAGGTTGTTCTTCTCCAATTTCAACGAAATCGGCTACCGACTTCATCAATTTCAGTTGTTGCTAACGTTCTTGAAGTCTCCATAACGATCTAGGGTTGCCGACAAGCCGAAATCCCATGCCGACATGCCCACAATTCCAGGTTCTTCCAATTCTGACTCTGTTTTGCATCTCTGTTTTTCAACAATTCTCCACCTCGGTGAAGATTTCACAAATCTGAGCCGACAACAACAACCACGAACAAAACAAGCAACTAACTTCCAATAAACAGAATCAAACCAATACTAATTGAGGGTCTCACCCCTCCAAACGCGCTCTTAGGCGCCATACACCCGAAGGTGCCTTATATCAAAGCATGCTCAAACTAACAAACCAATTCCTCCTTGACTAGGATGGAGTCTCGAACCATACTTTTCAGAAATACAATGTGCACAAACCTTCATACTGCACATCTTCATATCTTCTACCAATTTTTTCTTCAACAACTCGTGCAGAACTTTCTCACCTTTATTGCCTGCACGCAAATACCAAACCCTCGAGGTTTCCTTACAAACATCTTTGGAGCTATCAGTAACTCCACCAGAAGCAACATCCATAGGGCCTTCAATAATACAAGTTGCTCCACCAGATTCAACTTTTCGATTCCTTGTAACTGTACTTCCCTGCAAGAAATACAAGTTACCCTTTCGAACTGCTTTCAGAATCACCAGTGCACCAGAAACAATCTTTAGAGCTCCACCATTTACTGAAACCTTGTAACCTTTGGACTCTAAAGCACTAACAGAGATGAGATTCTTCTTCAAATCGGGTACATACCGTACATCATTCAAGACCCGAACAAGTCCATTATGCAACTTCAACTTGATTTTACCTATCCCTGCAATTTTGCATTCATCATTGTTGCCCATATAGACAACACCACCATCCAACTCTCTAAAGTTAGAGAACCAGTCCCTACGAGGGCACATATGATAGGTAGAACCCGAATCAAGCAACCACTCATTAGAATGACTCACCAATGTTGAAGTTGCAGACAACGAGTACGCATCATCCTCATCCTCATCTTCATCCAAATTGTGCACTACATTCGCATCTGACATTTTCTTTTCCTTTTCTATTGCAGACTTCAATATCTCACAGTCAATCTTCCAATGGCCCTTCTTATGACAGTAGGCACATTCATCCTTCGGCAAAAACCTTCTGTCTACGAATTTTTCTCTTGACTGTGATCTTTCTCTATTACCAACATACCTCTTTTCAGATCTTCCCCTCGCTACCAATACTTCTGACGTTGCATCCCGATGGATCTTGAGATCCTTCCTCCTGAATTCATAATTGAGCAACGCCGTAGCACCTCTCATCATAATTCAATTCTTCTTTTCCCGTTAGCAAAGTCGTAACGAGATGTTCATATTCTTCTGGAAGGGAATTCAAAAGGCACAAAGCCTTATAGTTTTCTGGAACATCTTCTTCTAAATTCAATAGGTCGGCAATAAGCCTATTGAACTCATCCAAATGCTCAGACAGAGTAATCCCGGGTCTCATATTCATCCGAAAAAGTTGCTTCGTGAGGAAGAGCTTATTTTGAATGCTCTTCGTCATATACTTATCTTCCAACTTTTTCCACAATACTTTAGCTGAGGTTTCCTTCATTACACTACACCAAAAACCCCCATTAGCCACGGTTTTATACCGTGGGCGTAAGACATTGCCACGGCTAAGAGCCGTGGACTACAGGGGCGTCGCAAAATTTTTTGTCACGGCTAAAAACCGTTGCTAAACATTGTAGCAACGGTTTTACGGTTGAAGGGGGGGGCGTTATTTGCAGAAATTAGCAACGGTTATAAACCGTTGCAATAAAACTAGCAACGGTTTTAAACCGTGGATAAATTAGCAACGGTTCGAAGTCGTTACTAAGTGTAAATATTAGCAACGGTTATAAACTGTGGCTAACTAGATAGCTACGATTTATAGCCGTGGCTAAATAAGGCAACGGTTTTGAACCATGGCTAAGTTTATATATTTGCAACGGTTTTAAACCGTGTCTAAAAGTAGCAACGGTTTCTAGCCGTGGCTAACATTTGCAACGGTTTTGAACCGTGGCTACGCACATGTATTTGCAACGGTTTTAAACCGTGTCTAAAAGTACCAACGGTTATTAGCCGTGGCTAACTGTGGCAACGGTTATAAACCGTGGCTAAATAGTGTAAATTAAACCGTGGCAAAGGTACTAGCAACGGTTTTTAGGCGTAGCAATATGGAACTACGGTGTGAAACCGTTGGCAATTAAAACAAAATTCAAAAAAAAAAAGAAATCTGTTTTGTTGCAACGGTGTAAAACTGTTGCAAGTTAATATAATCGAAAAAAAAATTTATATTTTTTTTTGCTGCTGCAGCAAAATCACAGCCGTGGCACCTGCAAAATCAGTCCTTACTATAGTTTGTGTCATGCCTCCGACACGAATAAGAACCACCAAACTATATGCTAGATAAATACAAAATCAACCATAAAAAGGAACTTGTCAAGTTTTGACGCCAAACAAAAACATGTAAACAAATAGCATTAATTAATGTACAATAACAGGATTAACCTGAACAAATGGAACATATATAGCTTGTTATATCAGGTTTCGCTCGCATCTAAAACAAAAGAGTTTCTCTATGTTTTTTCCAACAATACAAATCCACCTAGTTATAATGTAAGAAAATACATTGATGCCCTTAGGAACAGGCCCCATTTCTTTCGGTAGTTGCTTGTTCAATATACTAAAAATGATGAGAATGCAGCACCTGGTAGTTGCTTGTATATGGCACCGGTGATGGTTGATACAACGACACACTTTGCACCCCAGAAACAAGCAATGTATGCGCATTCTCCTATCCAACATACTGCGCTGCCCGTACTGGCTCAGACCTTCAGAGCCCTGCAGTATAAAAATTAGTCAGTACTTAATGACAGACAAACATGACCTATAAAGATTGCTAATAAACCAATGACAGACAAACATGACCTATAATTGCACAGTTATTGAAACAAGACAACATAGATACTATTTAAGTACTTTATTGCATATGATCTGGACCTGGGTGTAACAATAAGTTGTAGCAAAAGCACAAGTAGAAGTATCATCATCAACAACATATAGGTTTCATGCTGAAAAAAAAATTATACTAGACCAGATTATATGCTCCTAAAAAAAATTCTACTCCACGGAACTCCTAAAAAACATTGCCATATATCCATTACATCCATCACAGTATATATCATCAATTACATAAGCTAAAACTTGATCATGTGACATCATAACATACCATGTCGTCCGATGTAAGAGTCCCAGACTTATCAAAACAACGTCAACCCACAAATCCACCAATACAGCCACCATTACTACATTAGATAAGACTTTTTATCCTATTTGCTTGAAATCACAAACGAAAGAGTCATTTATGCTTAAATGTCGAGGAAGTGAAGTTATCACTTCAATTTTTTCATCATATTGATTCCGGTTATAAGTTTACTAGCTTGCTAAACTGAATCAGAAATTCTAAATGTCGAGGAAGTGGGCGAGGAAATAAGCGAGGGGAGGGAGGTGGCGGGATGGGAAAATCAATCAATTTAAGAACATAAAAAAGGAAAATCAGAATGGCATTGAAAACCACCATGAGTTTACAAATCACATTTCCATTTTTATAGAAACTTTGCAATTACAAGATATACACGAATTACACGTGTTTATGTTTCCTACCAACACACTATAATCTAAATATAGACTCACTTTAATTCCTAACTAGATTTTTCAAGATTTACTACTTGTCAGAATTTTTTTTTTTAAGGTTTTACTTTTATGACAAGAGATTATGAAAGATTTGGATTAAAAAAAAAACTTTTATAGATTTCTACAGATTTTTGGATAACTTATATTTTATGACAAATGGCAGACCTTACAAAAAAGACCTTTTGAACAGGTGACAGGTGAAAAAGGAGGGATGCCTGGCCTATTTAAACCCCCTCACCACCCCACTCATTCTTCCCCCCTCTCCCTTGCATTTCTTCTCTTCCTCTATAGTGAAGAGATTCTCCATCTCAATCTCTCCATTTCTTTGCCATTTCTCTATTTTCCATTTGGTAGGCTCTCTTTTCCTCCAATATACTTCTGCATTTGCTCTTCTTCTTTTATCTTCCTTTCTTGTGGTATTGCATGCAAATGCAAGTAGTGATCTATTGTTATGGTTTTGGTGGCCTTTTTCAGTCTATGGGTTGATTGAAAGGCTGCTTGAAATGATATAATTGTTGTCTAAATTATTTCAAATAAATACTATGGACACTAACCTTCACATATGGAATGACTTGGAGAACAGCAGACGCGCGTAGAACACGCAGCAATCTCTCAACCGTAGAACACGCAGCACACGCGCGTTTCTGCGACAAATCAATTCTCACTCGATCAAGTAATCTCTCTATACTTGCATGCGATATCGCGACATCTCAGCAGGTCAACGCTGCGACACAGCAGCAGCAAACCAAGCAGCAACAGCAACAGCAAAGCAGGGCAGCAGCAGTAACGCGCCAAAGCGTAGCAGCAGCAACAGCAGCATCAACGCTGGAAATAGAAAACGCCTAAACATAATTTCAATAAGCTGAAAAACCTGCACTAAACATAATTTGACACATTTTCAATATAATAATATTTAACAAATATATACAGAATGATTAAATAGACATAACAAGATCTTCACAAACACATTTATTAATCATACACTAGCATAAAAAAGACAACCATCCGACTCCAAAAAAAAAGATCTAACTGCATAAAACTGATAAATTGACTACAAATTCTTCAAAACCAAAACAAAACTAACTCTAGTCTAAGTTGCATAAACCATTCCATATACCCTTTTTGTTCAGAGGCATACAGGATAATAGGTCAATGTAAAGAAGCAAAATAAAACAATCTCAGTACCAAAATTTACATTAAACATTCAAATAAGTTCAAAATATCTTTGATACAGGAAAAATAGCATTATTCCTGCAGCTGGTAACCTACCGCTCACCAAACCCAAGACCAAATTTGACCAACCCAAAATATGGGAAAGACAAACTAGGCAAGGAAGAGATTTGAGGAAGAAATATCACTTCTTCTTCAAGTTCGGGAACATGGTAGGATTCTCAATTGATGGGGCTTCCACATTATAGTTGCTTGCTCCTCCACTAAATCCACCTCTTGGACCACGGCCACGGCCTCTGCCACGTCCTCCTGGGCTGTAGTACCTCTCCCCCTCTGCGGGCTTCAAGAATTCACTAATGCTGACAGACTAATCACAACAGCAATGGTAGTACATGAGCATGGAAATAACTATAATCGACGAGACAATTCAGAACTAATAATTTCAGAAAGAACATAATAAATACTAATTTATATATTCAAAAACAGTGTCATTACAATATTGACCCACGCATAATATTTAACATTACAATCTGCAGTTGTCTTCACTACAGAGCAGCTGGATAAAAAAGTTTAGAGCACCAACTGCTATGCAAGTCTATCAACTTTATTGTCATTGTTATGGCACACAAGCAGCGAAATTCATTGCGGGCATTAAGCCATATAATCATGGGCTCAATTGATCACACAACAAACAATTAAAGCAACACATAAAAGGCCTATAAGATGACAAAAGACTACAAAACTTAGGAAGAAGTAAACTATTAAATAATAAATGAGAAATGAAATGGAGGAAATAGAACAATTAGGAAGTTATATTCAAAAGCCAGAATAACCTTCAGGTACACTAAATCATCCTCAGAAAACGCCTTCTCATCATTGACATGAGTAGCAGCGCACCTCGCAGCAACACCATTATGAACATGTTGTTTTATGGATGATTCATGAGTACTTACAAGCTAAACTAACAAAAGGGGAGGAGAAAAGGATGGAAAATAGATCAATAACCTTTACAATTTCTGGATTCTTCCATGGACCTTTATTTGAGCGCATACAGCCACTTTGATCAGCACAAGTACAAGTACCACCTAAGAAATCAGGCAACTCGCTGTCGCAAACGACACTGAGTGAGTTTCAAATAAAAGGTTTGCTGAAAAGATGTTTTAATCCATTATAAAGTGAAATATTCATGTTTTCGTCCTGTTACATAGAACATTCATGTTTGAAATTTATCTTAAAAGAATGACAATAAAATAAACAGAGGGAGAAAACAGTAAAAGGTACTCATTACAACACATTTAATCTAACATCCCACGTCAAAACAGTCAAATTTTCTGAGTGGCAGTTTCATTCAAAGTGACCTGATCTAACCAAAAGCCTATTACCTATTCACAGTTACCTGAATGCATTGTAATTGATCATTTTTTAGTCTGGTCTGCTACACTTGGCCATTACCATTGATATTCTAAACCTCTAAACATACATTTGTTACAAGAAACCTGTACTTTTGAAAAACGCCTGAGTGTTACAATTGCACATATTCTTGTTTTTCGATTAGGAAGGGTGAATAAATGATCCATCAAATATGTGAAAACTGACATTTGACACAACCCACCCTAAGTTTAATATCAAATGGGAAAAAGTATCAATCCTCGACCTTCAACAATGGTTTATAATTCAAAACCGCAGAATTTTTTCCCTTTATTTTCAAAAATAACCAAATCCCAATATACAAATGACTTGCCCTTATTTAGCTAATTCCAATGAAAAGGTAGGTTGTTCTATCTAAAATCCAGATACGAACTACACCATTAGCAGCAAACACAAAAAGAAAATACCTCAGGATAGTTATCACCATCAATTTTCTGAAGACTCGCCAGAAGGTCTCTTGCAGCTTTGTTGAAACTTCTAACTCCCTAGGGAAACAATTAACACGTTAGGCATGGTTAAGCAAGAAACTATATAGTCTTTCTGTACTGCATAAAACAATGTATGTCAACAACAAAGGCGGAGGAAATCCACCTTGTAATTTTTATTTTTCATTTTAAATAAATTCAGGTCAATAGTCTCACATACCACACCCTGAACATCCAGGATAGCAGCAGCAGCATCAACGCCGCGCAGCAACAGCAGCATCAGCATCAGCAACAGCAGCATCAGCATCAGCAACAGCAACAGAGCGCAGCAACAGCAAGTACGCCAGTCCGCCCCCGCATGAAACAGCAGTAGAAAAAAAATTCTCCACCCACGTTTCTTTCCTCGCCAGTCCATCATAGTTAAATGCTCAGATTCAGATGAGTTTGAACCAACAGCCACAAAAAGGCCCCCGTTCGGTTGTTGGGTACTACGAACATCTTGCCCTTCTGAGTGCTTCGAGCAAAAAGCCCTCAACTCAACCTAAAGCAGTTCCAAGAAATCAAAATTACATTCAAGACACAATTAAACAAGAAAATATATTTTGCATGCCGACGTTAATGAGACGGAGTTAGGAAGTAAAGCCTGGCAAGGCAAATAAGAGGAGACTCACATTTTCACAACTGATCTTCCCCCAAATCTCCATCCTATGTCCTGCCTCCCTTGCACATATAGGATGGAAAGCAGTCCTGCAAGTTCCTGGACATAATCAAATAAAAAAAGCTCGTCATAACAGGGACCAGTTATCAAACTAGAATCCATATGAATAACATTACTTCAATTACGAAAAAGTAACAACCACCAATAGACTACAGCGACCGATCCTTGTACTAGACCATGTAAGTTTCAGCTAGAATCTAGTAAAACCAATATTCATCTGCATCCAAATGCATTCTTATCCAGTGCAACTGGGCAAGCATTTACACAGGTTTGGTGATTGGCAAGAAAAACCATAACAATATGAATGCATTGTAGAAATTTTCTTGGAAATGTATACAAGGATTTGGATCAGGCATCTGGAAGAATGAAACAATCAAACAGATACTAATAAGAGATCAAAACATTGTCCAGTATATTTATTTTGTAGAGAGGTGACCTAACTGACATTATTTGTATCAACAAGACTACAACCTCTAAGCAATATGCAATATGAATTTCGAACATGAAACCAAGATACAAACATAATGTTGTTATAATTTTTCATTTTTGTGTACCTAAAAGGATATAAATGTCCTCATAGAATCCAATAAAGTAATAATTTACGGAAACAAAATGGCGACCAATACGAACACATTTTTATAGTTCATAATAGGCTTCATGCTATACAGAAGCAAGATAGGATTACCATCCCATCACAAAAGAGTGCATAATATATAATATCTAGACTTACCATCCCATGCTAAGTCTAGACTGGTTCCACCCCGTAAGTTAAAATCCATCATCATAGAGATGTTGGAAATCCAATAACCAGCCAATTAGAGTAGTGAAAAAAAAGAAGCAAGTAGAGCTTGCTTTTCATATCATTGTACTATACTATACTGGGTTAGTATTAAGTACTTAATCAGAGTTCCCAGGCAGTTTTCTTGCCATGGTTACTCTGGTGTTCCACTACTTCAAGATTGGCAGCAATGAGAGAGTATTTCAACAAAAGTTTAACAAATACATTCTAACATCAAGCTAGGAAGAA
This sequence comes from Berberis thunbergii, assembly GCA_003290165.1. Taxonomy (NCBI): domain Eukaryota; kingdom Viridiplantae; phylum Streptophyta; class Magnoliopsida; order Ranunculales; family Berberidaceae; genus Berberis; species Berberis thunbergii. Next base: position 139,100 of record QNQO01001978.1, on the reverse strand, counting down.
ACTTGGTTGGCATCTTCATCATGACCACACTCAAAATAAATTCAACATTAAAATTGCTAAAAAAAAAATTCCCATTCCAACCAGTTCCTATTTACAGTATAGTTTGACAACTAAATCAAAATCAACCAATTAATGAATGAATTTTCCTATAACAGTGAACATATCTGACAGACTAGAAAAATTCAAAGTTAACATGCAATTATTGACTTATTTTTTCAAGAAAGAATGCACTATTGTCTGCTGTTCGTGGGCTCTGCAAAAAAAATGCTAGATCCATCTGGAACTTCTAAGAAGAAACTGACAAACATGAACATGAACCTTGATGAACATGAATAGCTAAGAAGAAATACATGTTCATGAAAACCTTGATGAACATTGAAAAAATAAGTATAGCATTTAAGTTCCAGATGCTATACTTAGTTTTCATCAAGGTTCATGTTCTAACATATAGGAACCGACAAACTGACAAAAATGCTAGATTCATAGGATAAGGCCCCTTAAATATTGTACTTATTTTTCAATAAAAATCCTGACAAACTTATAGGAACTTCTAAGAAGAAATTGTGAACTGCTTAAAACAAGAAAGTAGAAACATTGCAAAGAAAAGTTACTTTGAGAAGTAGTTTTATATTCATATTTCTAGACTCTCAGCGACCAACTCTGCAGTCATCAGTGAAGATTTGGAGTAAGATTTTTTTTTTCTTTCAAAAAGTTCATTTTCCACATGGGAAGTGTTTAGGAACCGGATTGTAACAAAAAACATCTTGGGGGATGCACTTGGACAAGAATTGCAAGAGATGTAACGTGTTTCTGAGATAGTCCACTGATGTGCTCAGTTCTTGCAAATCAGAAGGGCGAGTTCGGGGTTGCAAAGCTTGCACAATTTTTACATGAAAGAAGCAGTAGGATGTCTGAAACCAGGGTTTGGATGGTGGAGCTTTTCAGCTTGATGGCACAGTGGAACAATTTCTCCTTTCTTCTATGGTCTCCATGAGATTTCTACCTGAACTCTATAATATATATATATATATATATATATATATATATATATATAGATAGATAGATAGATAGATAGATATAAGACTTCTAGTCAAATCAAATTTAGTTGATTGTAAATGTTGCATTAAACAAAACAAAAACACAAAATGGTGAAGGGCTCTCTGTCAATAAAATGGCTTTTTTTTGTTGATCAATAATACAGATAACATTAACCAAAAGCCAAAAAAAAAAAATTACACCAGCTAGTGGGAAGGGCTTTCTGTCAAAGGGGTGGCTATGGGACAGGGTAGTGCTTACTACTATTTGGACCATTTGGATAGGGTAATGCTCACTGCTATTCCCTGTGAGACCCGCATATATTTCAAGAAGTAAAAGCCGCAATAATAGACAACTCAGGGGGACCGAACATGACCTGTTTGATCCATAGAGCAGGGGATAAAATGACCGATAATGACATAGGGAATTATCAAAAACTAGTTTCACAGGATCAAAGGGGCAATACGTTGGAAATCAGAGGATTGCAGGGGACAAATTCTGCCAATAAACAGGCCGAGAACAACCTGAAGCAGCAGCAACTACCGAGAACTAAACATTCTAAGTTTTCTATTTTTTTTTTTTTTTTCAATTCTGCAATTACATAGCACCGCTAGGAAAGGTTGAAACTGGGTTCATGCATATCATACAACCAAAAAACAACATTATAATGAGTTTAATTTACCTGCCATTCGGGTGAATCCCAATAATCCACCATCTTGCTTCATTGATCAGGATTAAATTTTGAGGAACGGGTAAATTCCTTATAATAGTCCTAACATCAATTCCTTATCTAAATGCAGAATTGGGAGCCATGGGCTGCAAATCAATGGCGACAATGAGAGGAAGATAAAAAAAAAAGGAATAAGAATCGAACCAAGATAGTCACGTACTCGTATACTTGTTCCCGCGATAACTCATTCAACATGCAGGTGGACCTTGAAGATCAACTACATGGATTGCATTCAACAAATTTGGCATTGCCAACAAATTTCTCCAACTCTTTGACGTATATTGCATTCAAGACATGTACATCACCAAAGTGCAACCCTAGATGCCTGTAGACTAACACTTGCCCAGAAATTTGTCCATCACCACTGTATTTCAGAAAATATAGACCTCAGATGCCCCTATCAATCATCAAGTTCCGCATGAGTTCTACACCATACGAAGAAATCACCAACGTCCAAATCCCCCATCTTGTCTCCTTTTGGATCACTTTTGTAAAGTTTCACCCCAGTCTTGAATTTGAAGCACAAGGAAAGTCTGATCTCTGTTGCAGGGTTCAATGATCCATGACAAGCGCAAGAGAATTGATGGATAGGATCTACAACCTCTAATGCTATGGCAATGACATTCCTTTCCCAATCACAAACTTTGTATCTCCTTGACACTGAAGGAACAAGATTGCTTGGAGAAGGAAACCTCGCAACACCTTGAGAAGATGATGGTAATGGAGATGGTGGTAATGGAGATGGAGGTACTGAAGATGGTGGTAATGGAGATGAAGGTAATGGATTATCTGGTTGCCTTGTCAATTGTGCACCGGATGACGGTGTATCTTCAGTTCTTTGAACAACTCCTTGTATTCCCTCACTTGTTGATGGTCTTACATAAGTTCCACTTTCAAGTCTCTCTCGTATCCATCTAACATTTTCTTCCAATCTTTCATATTTTTCTTCCCTTTTTTTGGCTTCCAATGTTTTTTCCAATAGCAATGAACGAGCGGGAAGTGCAGCATCATACTTCCTTTTAGAGACAGTGGTTCCAACACAACGAGTACGTCCCCTCGCTTCTTGGCCAAACACTTGGCTTAGAGGATCCTCATCAATAGTGAGGTCAATGTTACCTTGAGTTGAAGATTCTTGCAATGCAGTTTTTTTTGCTTTAACTTGTTCCTTCAAAAGAATGAAAAAATAAAATAAATCAGGACACAAATAATATTCAAACAACTACAAAGTAAATTAAGAATTGGGTATAAAAGACATCATTGGGCACATACCATATATTGTTCAGAACCACGCGTAGGTTTTCCATCCTTTCCCGTGTGACAGGCAATCCATATGTCAGTGCGTGTGACTGGTTCTCCATCAGGGTTCTTCTCAACCTATATACTTGAAAGATTAGTCTCAGCCTATAAAGTTAAATGGTATATAATATCGTACTAGTAGCTAGAAACTCAATTACCATTTCGTACTCTACTTCTGCAGCACTCTTTTGGCCACCCCCCCATACATACTTTGAAGCCTTTTTGTTTTTTGCATTTTGGTCTCTAATTGCCTTCGCTTCAGGGGTGCTCTCATGGCGAACAAACTCCTTCCAATCCTCCTCTCTTACACCATTTGGAACATGCTTCTCTTGTTCCTCAATGGTAGGATACTTATCCAAATAATTCTTCCTAAGATGTGCTTTGAACCTTCTATAATATTCAGGCATTTTCAAATGCACACTCTTTTTCACATAATTTGGAATGTCGTATTCACGCTGCAAATAAGCCATTGAGATATAAGTTGAAAATAATATAAGACATTATGAAAATCAAATATGTAAAATCTCACCTTGAGGCCATTCCACACATCCTCTTTGTAGTTGTCAGTAACATGGTGCCAACCCTTGAATTTGATGGGCACCAGGGTTTCAACAAGCTTTCTAATGTTTTTATTGAAATTTCTAGCACCATGTCCAACTGCTAAACCGTGGACGTTGAACTGTATGGTTTGTTTAACTTCAATGTCATCATTTGTAGATCTGGTGACATCAATGGTGGAGAGATCATTGCCGCGAGTACTATCCATCTCTATCAATGAAGACAGTTATAGATATTAACCATTATCAAACAAAAAGATATAAGAATCAACTATATACACCACATTTATAGATAATTTCATTCCACAACATATCACCACAAATAGTTTTTTATAAAGCATTGGAAAAGCCAATCTGAATACATAGCTACAAAGCTTCCCTTTCCCAACTCAAAAGTCTAAATAAGAAAAAAAGACAAAATATTTGGTCTCAACCAAAGAGGATAACTAAAATAGCATTAGAAATGCATCAAAAAATATTGTAGCATAGTCAATTAAAATTCCAGTAAGCTCTTCAGGTTGGGGTTGTCTTTCAAGATGCTTTGATACACAGTGGGAATTTCCTTTTTATCGACATTAGTGTTCAAGCCTCTTTGAGTATGTAGAACTACATGCCACCCGTCATTTGATTGATCTTTCGAATAAAATACTCCACTTGCTTCTTGAGCTAAAATGAATGGATCCTCTTCCACCTTTCTTTTGTCTTTTAGCTTCGACAAGTTTACCATCTCATGGTTCCAAATTGGGTCCACCTTATATGCATTTTTCTTATCTTCCACTTTGACCCAATCACAATAGAAGACAGTTTCTTTGAAATCAATGTAGTCTAGCACCAGTATGTCTCTAACAACTCCATACCATTTGACTAGTTGGTCCTTTGGCCTCTTATCTTTCTTACTAGCAACAAAATTAGCAATGGCATCCATGGAGACACCACTATCTTGTGTCACCAAACATTCATCCAAAGAACTTGTCGCAAATGTGAAACCATTTACACAATATTTTGGATATCGAGTTGCCAAAAATTGTGGACCATTGGCTAACCTCCAAAGTGTGGTATTTGTTTCCCCAGCCTTCTCCAACTACATTGTAAAACAAATCATCTTAGAACTGAAATCGGAAAATAAAAATTAATTTTATATGTATATATATATATATATGAATAAATACACATTATAATATACCTCATCACACAACCAAGGAATAAAATCCGTAGCTTTCTCAACATTTTTCCTTGACCCTTTTTTTTTACTTTGTGTAGCCAACTCCATGCAATATTCATTGTATTTTCTGCACAAGTTACCATATTATCATAATTCTATATTTCTAGTTATAAAAAAAGACTAAAATATTATATATCTTACTCTTCCCAATCACTCGAATCAGCAAGTGCATTGAAAACCCATTTTCGAGCTTGTTTAAATTGTACATTATTTAGCATATAGTTTCTTCCTTTATCCAATGGCTTTTCATCGGCATACTCATCATCTACATCAAGCCACTCCTCTTGACTGTGTTTGTGAGTTCCGAACCGTGGCTTTCTCATATACTCCATGCAGTATGTAACAGATTCATCTACAAGGTATGATTCTGCTATTGATCCTTCCATGTATCTGAAATTTTTAGTATAGTCTTTGTATCGTTTCATTAACCTATCAATCATAAATAAAAGGATAAATTAGTCTATAATATAATAAGATAACGTGATGACGTGCACTAAAATTAGAAAATTTATTTACCGCTCAAAGGGATACATCCATCGATATCGAACTGGACCACCAAGCATCGCTTCCTCGGTTAGATGAGCCATGCAATGCACACTTATAACAAAGAATGAAGGCGGAAACTCCTTTTCAAGGACACACATTGCCTCAATCACACCTTTGTGTGCCAACTGAAGATCTGTTTTGTTGATCACTTTAGCACATAAGATATTAAAGAATAAGCTAATTCTTTGAATAGCAATTCTTAAATCTTTATCCTTCTTGTCACGAAAAACATGTCTAAGCAAAACTGTAAGTAAATGTTGCATAATGACATGGTAATCATGTGACTTTAGTCCTCTTAGCTCCAGGGGATTGCCAAAAACGCAATTACTCAACTTGGATGAAAATCCACTCGGCAATTTCAACTCTTTTAGTGTATCCATAAATACTTTTTTTTCTTTCTTGGTCAAGGCAAAAGATGCTTTTGGCATTGAAGTTTTTCCCGTTTCATTGTCATGGCTCAACCAATATCTCTTATGAGTTCCCATGTCTTCCATATCTTTTCGAGCATTCTCACCATCCTTTGTTTTCTTAGAGACATTCAACAATATGTTCAGTAAGTGTTCAATGACATTCTTTTCAGTATGCATCACATCAATATTATGTCGTAGCTCAACAAACTTCCAGTATGGCAAATCAAACAAAATGGACCTTCTAGACCACGGTGGCGCAATGTTATTGGTTGGTTCATCATTGACGTTATCATTATCAATCATATTCTTGCGCTTTTGCCCACTAACCCTACCTTGTGTAGAACTACCTTCCAAAATTTCCACTATCCTTCGTTCAACTTCTTCGCCAGATAACCGTTGTGGAGCACGATGATGCTCAACATCTTTGTTGAATCCCTTGTCATCTCTAAACTTGTGTTTTGTAGGTAAAAAACGTCGATGGCCTCTATAGCATATCTTCCGACTGTTTGAAAGACGTTCAGATTCTACATCATCAACACAAATAGGGCATGCATTATAACCATGAACATTACAACCAACTAGAGTCCCATAAGCAGGAAAGTCATGGATAACCCAAAACAACATTGCTTTCAACCGGAAATTGCTTTTAGTACACACATCCCAAGTTGAAACACCATCTGCCCACAATTCCTTGAACTCTTCTACTAATTGCTCCAGGTAAACATCAATATTCTTTCCGGGTGCTTTTGGCCCTGATATTAACAAGGTTAACAAACAAAACTCCTTTTTCATGAATAAAGAAGGTGGAAGATTCAAAGGTGTTATTATTACTGGCCAACAACTATAAGCATTACTTAGATTTCCACGTGGGTTGAAACCATCAGTCGATATTGCAAGTCTCAAATTCCTACTATCAGAGGCAAACTCTGGCCATTTCATATTTGTTAAAGTCCATTGTGCTGAATCACATGGATGTCTCATCAAATTCCCATCTGAACAAGCATCCTTGTGCCAAGTCATTGCTTCACCAATCCACGGTATGCTAAAAAATCTTTTCAACCTTGGAATTAATGGAAAATATTTTACAACCTTTTTAACTTCTTTCCTGTATACCTTGCCGGAGTCGTTCTCATCGACATCCACACAAACCTTATACCTACGCTCCCCACATTTTGGACAACCAACCAGACCCTCATATTCTTTCCAATAGAGTATGCATCCATTGGCACATGCATGTATAGTCTTACATTCCATCCCCATATCTTTAATTGTGGTTTTCATGTTTGGGTAGCTATCTGGCAAATTACAATCATCCGGCAATAAGGTTTTTAGCCATTTTAACAACATCGTCACACTATTACCACTCCAACTAAAACGAGTCTTGAAATTCTACAATTCAATAATGGTGGACAACATGGTCTTATCCTTAGGACACCCTTTGTACAAAGGCACAGTCGCTTTTTCCTTATACTTTTGATACTTCTTGTTCATAACTGTCTCAGGTTCACGAGAAAGTTCCGGACCACCTTCTGGATTACCGCCAAAACATTCTTCATTTATCCCATCATCAGCCTCCACAGTTTGCATGTTGAGGAATACATCATCAACTAGCTCGCTCATCCTAGGATATTCACATACATCATCAAGTTCAGCCACTTCAGTCATAGGTACACCAATCACATGCTTGTTTATATTCTCTCCATGATGTATCCACGTGACATAATTGGTATCAATGCCATGGCTTAACAAATGAACACCTATGTCGTCAACACTAATGTTTCCCCTCGAGTTCCTACATCGAACACATGGGCAAGGAAAAAGACTCTCTCCATTTGCATTATCCTCAACAAACTGTTGGAATTGTCTAACGCCATTTATATACATTGCACTTCCCCGTTTGTTCATCCATGACTTGTCTAAAGGAATTGTTGACATTTCTACACACAAAAAATTAAGAGTTTAGATATACGTATATCATGTAACTATTTGTGTTTTATGTTTTCTTATTATGTTTTATGTTTCATAAATCATGTAACTAAGTTGGGAAGGAATCTAGATCCTCACCAGTGCAATTGAGGTTATATTTACAGAATTTATGATCCTTAATCACGTCCAGGTAGGTATTTCGAATTCACTGTCACCATTAACTTTTGAGTAGATAATTCAACTTCTCGTCGTTTTACAAACGTTATCCAGAGTGAACTCTGGGGCAAACATGCATTTTTCGCTTGAGTCATGGCAATCAGCCTTAAAGACCTCATCTTAATATTGATCAACAGACTCGTACAAATGTGTGATATTTTATAAATGAAAATGGAAAATGAGGATGGTTCCCTTGTATAACTCATTTTGGAAATCTCTGACACCTGTGATCAACTTGTATAAGCTTCATCAATCTGACTATAAGATGGTGAAACTTTGAAAGGGCAAGTGATTACAATATTGCCAGACATGTCAACGGATGGATGCAAAACAATAGGGTGTGTTTGGTTTCTAATGAAAAAGATCCTAGAATAAATGAAGGAAATATTTCTCTCCAAAAAATAGTGTTTAACACACAATTTTGAAACAACAAACACTTTTAAAGGGAAACTAGTAAGTGTAGTAAAGGAAATTCAACATATGTGGTACTACATTCAGAGGCTTCTGATATTAGGTCATGAAGCACATCTAATGTACAAATATGTTAAATATATATTTTTTAAAGAATAATACTCATAAATGGAAGTCGACAGAGTGTTACTTATGTTCGCTAGATTATCTACAATGACTGAAATCATAAATTAAGTTGAGCAGTAAATTTGTGGTCTCAGCAACGATGATCATGATTTGAAACATTGAAGAAGTGAATCATATTGTATGCTTAATGATGATATGTTCTGTTCTGGTTTGTGTAGTCTTATCTTCATAATCTGTGGCCTTGTTTTGTGATTATCTTGACTTGTTATTTAAAGGGAGTTAGGACCACAAACTCTGAAGTCAGTTGGCATTTATTAAAACATTATGAAAACAAAGACACGACATGGTTATTCATATCTATATCAGAAATGGCAAGGCTGCAATAGAATGGTTTAAAAAAGTTGGAAGGTTATTCACGGCGAGTAATTAGTCTCCATTCTAGTCAGACCATAATGAGACTCTAACCCGCAACCTACTCTAATGAGGATGGGTGTTGTTAACATCGTAGATGTCATTATCAGTGATTGAAAGAAGACAATGTGAGTTGGGAGAGTGATTTTAGCCTTCAACTAGCAATGAACTTGGATCCCTATTTCTAAGGAACCTTCCTAGAATTTCACATTTCTATGTCTTCACTAAACACTCCTACCATTTCTTGGATCTATTTCAGTCAATTGCTTAGATGTTGTACTCTGGTTATAGGCCCATGGAAATATTGTATGCAGGTGAGGGATAGCTCCTTTCTAACAAATTGAAACTCTCACTGTTGACTCTTCACAATCAAGCTTGTAAATCACCAAAGACAACAACAGAGGGAGTAAATACTGGTTCTCCTATGTATCATTAAAGTTGACTCTATTAGAATATCCCCAAAATCCCAGTTCAACCTATAATAAATTGAATCTTAGCTATTAAAAGTCAGAACACATAATATAAAAAGAAAACAAATAGACTGAAAGGAAAAATCATAAACTTCATATTTGATTGGTACTATACCAAACTCGACATTCCGATAAAGATCATCAGTATCCAAGTTATAAACTTTTGGTCTGTCTAATCATCAAAACTGTAAATCCCAAACTGATAAAATGATCCCAATCCATACAAACAAATTCAAACCCATATTCATTTCAATCCATACAAACAAAAAAAATCCCATTATGTTCGTAGAATCTAACCCCTAATTAAATGTTGAGACCAGCTGTGGTTAGGCTTTGGGAATGAATCACGATGTTGTTTAATTTCATTCTTGTACTAGTCATCTTTATTTATTTATTTATATTCATTCTTTTGATTATATCTATGGAAACTCGTTCATAACCCAGTAAATTATGATTACTACACTGATGACCAAAAACAAAATAAAATTGTGAGAAAATAGCTTGGTCGAAGCTAGAGGCAATCTAATGATGATACAATTAAACTGTAAGAAACCACAAAATCCAAAGAGTTGAGTACTCACGAGCAAGAACTTCTGTTTCTTTATCAAGCTTCCTCGTGTTCAAAGTATTGCCACTGCAGGCAGCCTTGTTTGTTCCTGCTATAGCTGGAAGATAGACAATAAAGCAACATTATCATTAGCATCAACAAAATAGAATTTGTGGACCAACATACATATAAACATTTTGTTTTAAAATGCACATTACAAGTTAAAATTATCCATTAAAGCTTCCTTGTAACTTTTGGTGGATGATATTACTAGACATTCCCCATAAGACTTTATTCATAACAAAAAGGTGGATTCAACATAAGGGATCTTCGAAAAAGTAATAAGCCTGCAAAGATGAGACACATATGCAAATCTTTGGACACAATGGGTGAAGAGAAACCTTAGAAAAAATAAGAATTTTTGGACACTAAACCTACCTCAAAACAGCTCATGGGTTTGGCGCACTATCCTTAAGGTAAGGCTTGAAGCAGAAAAATATTACAAGTACCAAATTGATAATGGGAAGAAAACCTTTCTATGACTGCTAGATCCATGGCATCCGAATGGAATTGTAAACAAACATTCACCTCAGTATCTTACCTATAGCAGTGTTCAATAAACAAGCCAAAGTTGAAGCCATTATCCTATCTAGTCAATAGAATATCCCATCTGATAATGCAGCCTGAGGCTCCATGAGGTTTCCATATGTCCAGATTATGAAGATGAAATGTTATGGGACTGCAAGCACATCAGGATGCTACACTCTAAAGGACACATATAATGCAATAAAAGAAAAATGACCTATAGTTCCTTGGGAGCGAGCAACTGGTTTGGTTTTCTAATTGTATCGCAAAACACAGTTTTATAAATACGTCTCGATCACAAACTTAAAAATAGACTTTATTCATATGGCACTAGTCATCCTAGACATCCGTTTAATTCATATGGCACTAGAACATGGAAGAGCATCAGGGATAGAATGTTTTATTTCTTTCTTCAACTTCAACCATTTAAATCAACCAATTGAATATTTCTCCATATGGACATAGGATTACTTCTCTATTCCAATAAAAAAAAATTCAAGGATAATACATGTATCAAATTAAAAATTAAATACAAAAATATAAAACGAAAATGAAAACATCTTCCCCAATCCAATTGTATACCTAGTTATTTTTTCCCAAAATGAAAACATCTTCTGCAATCACTCAAAGACTTGCAATTGTATACCTAGTCAACAATGCTCAAAGACTTGCAATTTGTTCGGAACCCTAATTTCATAAAAAAATACAAGAGAGAGAGAGGGTACCTGTACGAGAGAGGGCGTGATTGATTTGAAGACGCCGAGTGGAGGGAAGACCAGGGGAGGAGGGAAGTCGAGGGAGGAGCAGGGAAGGAGGGGAGGAAGGAAGTCGAGGGAGGGAGCAGGGAAGAAGGCGCAGGGAAGTCGAGTCGAGGGAGGGAACAGGAAGTCGAGTCGAGGGAGGGAGCAGCGAAGGAGACGAGTCGAGTGGAGGGGAGGAGGGAAGCTTCGATGGAAGTCGAGTCGAGGGAGGGAGCAGCGAAGGAGACGAGTCGAGTGGAGGGAGGGAGCAGCGAAGGAGACGAGGTCGAGTGGAGGGGAGGAGGGAAATTGTCGATGGCGAGTGGAGGGAATGTCGAGCGCCAATATACCCCGCCCAAAAAAATTTTCAGCTTTTCATGTAGCCACGGTTCTGAGCCGTTGCTATAGCTAGCCACGGTTTAGAACCGTTGCTAAATTTTATTTTGCAACGGTTTTGAGCCGTTGCTAGCCATAGCCACGGTTTAGAACCGTTGCTAAAATATTTGTTGCAACGGTTCTAGGCCGTTGCTATCCATAGCCACGGTTCAGAACCGTTGCTAAATTTTATTTTTGCAACGGTTTTGAGTCGTTTCTATACGTAGCCACGGTTGAGAACCGTTGCTAAAGTATTATGTTGCAACGGTTTAAAACCGTTGCTAATAATTCCAACGGTTTGGAGCCGTTGCTAATATTAGCCACGGTTTTTAGCCGTTCCAAATATACCAACGGTTTTAAGCCGTGGCCAGGTCTTTTTTACCCACGGTTTTAAGCCGTTGGTAAATATAGCTACGGTTTTTAGCCGTGGCAATATACCAACGGTTTAGAGCCGTGGCCAGGTTGGCGTGGCTAAATGGGGTTTTTGGTGTAGTGGTAGCTTTAGATCATACTTAATATCATTACTTTATAATATAGCAATAAAAGAAGAAAAGAATGCAATGTAAAGAAATGTCACGAGCAATGATATTGTCCCCAACCTAGACACTTGTGGCTTTCATGTGTGGGATTTGTACTAAGTGGACTCTACCGCCCCCAAATCTCTTCACTGTTGAGAGAAATGTCTAATCCTTATTAACAACACAAGATGTGACTTGTTAACCCATGTGGGACAAATTCGCATGCTCAAATTGAGCCACATATGCAATAGAGGTGAGGTTCAGGTTGGCGAAATATGGCATGACAAGAATCTGACATTAAACAAATCTAACACGGCGCAACCCACCCATTTATAAGCAATGTCCAGCCAAATTGTAAGAAATGGTAAAGCACTCCAATAAATAGCCTTGCACTTACAAAATCGACTAAAATATTTCAACATTACGAAGGTTTAAAAGGTAATTTTTATCTTCTCAAGAGATATCTTCAAATGTGGCATACACCATACAATGGTTATATTGTCATTGTGATATCATGCAAGAAGAAATGGAAGTTAAATAATAGACTGAAATGCTAATGTAAACTAAACTATTGTATGTTTATTTTGTAGGTTTAATAAATTTTTATTAGAAGCTAGAGGCAATCTAATGATGATACAATTAAACTGTAAGAAACCACAAAATCCAAAGAGTTGAGTACTCACGAGCAAGAACTTCTGTTTCTTTATCAAGCTTCCTCGTGTTCAAAGTATTGCCACTGCAGGCAGCCTTGTTTGTTCCTGCTGTAGCTGGAAGATAGACAATAAAGCAACATTATCATTAGCATCAACAAAATAGAATTTGTGGACCAACATACATATAAACATTTTGTTTTAAAATGCACATTACAAGTTAAAATTATCCATTAAAGCTTCCTTGTTACTTTTGGTGGATGATATTACTAGTCATGTATTTGAACCCTCCAGAACAAATTATGCGATCAAGCAATCAAGCACTACAACACAATCAAGCACTACAACACAATCCACATTCAGTAAACATATCAGATATATTCTATCTTCAAACATATCTTTTTCTTCTTCTCTTACTTCTATCAAAACTAGTTTCATTTTCTTTACATTCTTCAGTTTTCCTTTGGAACCAAAGGAAAGTAAGAAGCATAACCTATTGCATGGTTCTTGAAAGCAGCTAGAGAAATTCTTGAAGAAAATTTAAAAAAAAAAAAAATTGGCAATTTGCACTGTCTATACATCCCACTCTTCAATTCAATCTCCACACCAACAAAGCCCAACTTGGGTTTCCACCAAAAACACTATGTGTTCTACACAACCAGCAAGAGAAGCATCAGAAGATACTCAACTAGAAGATACTCAACTGACATTTCAAAAAAAAAAAAAAAAATTTAGTTTCACTTTTGAAGGGTTCAGGGTTTTTTTTTTTTTTTTTTTTTTTTTTTTGAGAAAAATTAAGGGTTCAGGCTTTAAGTCCCCCCTTACCCCATTATTGGTTTTCAAAGTAATGAGGGTGTAGTGTACGATAATCCAATTCTTTATTAAGTAATTTTGAAACTTTTTACATGGCCTATGTATGATATAATGACACAAGTTGGATTAATGTAAAAGACTATTTTACAAGGGATCGTACAACTTCTTTGATCAAGCTGTGAGATTTAAACGATCCAATGACCGTGATATATATGGTCTATTTAGTCCCTAAAAACCCAAATGTTTGGATACTATGTCACATGCTCGCGTCAAATATAGCATAGCTCCAATCCATCCTTTCTAGAAGCTTACGTAACCAAAGTTAATTGATAGATAAGTTTGAGATTAATAGTTTAGCTTTAGGATAGATTAGGGACAATGAAAATTCGAACATTAGGTATTTAATTTGAAACATGATCAGTTTGGTAAATTGAAGTTAAAAAGTAGTTAATGTTTGAATTTTTGGAGTATAATTTGTTTTCTCTAGAGAGACATTGAGGTGCACAGTCAACTTCATCTAGACACTTGCTTTGATGAAAATTTCAAAAAAAAAAGACGTTTATGGATAATAATGGATACCAGCAAAATCAAATTCCTTGTACCTAAACATGACATCATTTCTAGGAAAAACCTAATAGTTCAGTTCCTAATCCATTCAACTTGGTACTCTGACCAACAAAAGTCAGCTTGATGGCTTTGTTTTGTACCTTTAAACATAGCAATAAGTAAAACTCATGCATCAACTCAAAACCGGGTCAGATAGATGCAATTGTTGAAATTTGGAACTTATTAGTGTAAAGAAATGTTGTCTAATTACAACCAGCAAGAGAAGCATCAGAAGATACTCAACTTCTACATATTCTACATACTTGGGATAAGGCTCATATTCATGTTTTATTTCTTTCTTCAACTTCAACCATTTAAATCAACCAATTAAATATTTCTCCATATGGACATAGGATTACTTATCTATTCCAATAAAAAAAAAAAAAAATTCAAGGATAATACATGTATCAAATTAAAAATTAAATACAAAAATATGAAACGACCAACATCAAGAAAAAAGTCAAATCTAACAAAACTTGGAATACTGAAAGTTTGTTTTAAACTTCATCTTCCCCAATCCAATTGTATACCTAGTTATTTTTTCCCAAAATGAAAACATCTTCTGCAATCAACAGTCAACAATGCTCAAAGACTTGCAATTTGTTCGGAATTTTTTAGACATAAATAAAAAAAACTCTACGAACCCTAATTTCATAAAAAAATACAAGAGAGAGATAGAGTACCTGTACGAGAGAGGGCCTGATTGATTTTGAAGACGCCGAGTGGAGGGAAGACCAGGGGAGGAGGGAAGTCGAGGGAGGAGCAGGGAAGGAGGGGAGGAGGGAAGTCGAGGGAGGAGCAGGGAAGGAGGGGAGGAAGGAAGTCGAGGGAGGGAGGAAGTCGAGTCGAGGGAGGGAGCAGGAAGTCGAGTCGAGGGAGGGAGCAGCGAAGGAGACGAGTCGAGTGGAGGGGAGGAGGGAAGCTTCGATGGAAGTCGAGTCGAGGGAGGGAGCAGCGAAGGAGACGAGTCGAGTGGAGGGGAGGAGGGAAGCTTCGATGGAAGTCGAGTCGAGGGAATGTCTAGCGCCAAAATACCCCGCCCAAATTTTTTTTCAGCTTTTCATGTAGCCACGGTTCTGAGCCGTTGCTAAACCTAGCCACGGTTTAGAACCGTTGCTAAATTTTATTTTGCAACGGTTTTGAGCCGTTGCTAGCCAGAGCCACGGTTTTGAGCCGTTGCAAGCCATAGCCACGGTTTAGAACCGTTGCTAAAGTATTTTATTGCAACGGTTTTGAGCCGTTGTTAGCCATAGTCACGGTTTAAAACCGTTGCTAAATTTGTTTGTTGCAACGGTTTTGAGCCGTTGCTACATGTAGCCACGGTTTAGAACCGTTGCTAAAGTATTTTGTTGCAACGGTTTAAACCGTTGCTACTAATTTCCACGGTCTGGAGCCGTTGCTACCATTAGCCACGGTTTTTAGCCGTGCCAAATATACCAACGGTTTTAAGCCGTGGTCAGGTCTTTTTTACCCACGGTTTTAAGCCGTTGGTAAATATAGATACGATTTTTTGGCCGTGTCAAATAGACCAACGGTTTAGAACCGTGGCAAGTTTGGCGTGGCTAAATGGGGTTTTTGGTGTAGTGTTACAAAATATTTTTGCTCCTTCGCTAAACACAATCTTATTGACCCGCAAGCTTGCCGATTCAACTTGTTCCATTCTTCTTCACTCATTTTCTCAGGCTTGTCTCCCAAAGCGTCATCCAAATTTTCCTTTGCTAACACATCCAAAACTTCGCAATGCCACATGCCGAAGTTGTTCTTGCCATTGAACTTTTCAACATCAAATTTACCGACTGTAGCGGTAACCATCTTTGATCCAGAAGTTGATGGGTCTGACATACTCGTAATCAACCACTGGTCCACGTAGCTTCAAACGAACCCAAAGAACTAACCCTCGGCTTTGATACCAATTTGTTACGGACAACGCTGCGCTGATACCAATTTATTGCGGGCGGAAGCATTACAAATGGCGAAATGCAAAGCTACAAACAAAATACTAACAAATACTGGAGACAACCAATTTAACGTGGTTCGGCAAACACGCCTACGTCCACGACAAATACCAACTTTACTGATGAGAGAGTCAGATTACAAATGAAGAGAGAGATACAAAACGTCAAAGACGTTACAAATACATGTGTCTAAACGACACCACACAAATACGCTGGCTGCATATAACACAAACAAAAACCAAACAAAACAAACAAACCCTCTTTCTCTCTCCTCACCCTTATTTCTTTAATCTCTCACAAAACAAACACAAACAGAGACTCACAGGGTTAAACCCTAACAAATCAATCTCACAAACACAAGGAGGAGGATAATCTGAAGGAGAAGGGAAGCTCCTCCATTTATAGGGGTGCATAGGCGGTGGAGGGTGGCGGTGATGGAGGTTTCCATCACCTTCCACCGACTTCTTCTTCTTCCAGCTGTGCCAAGCAAATTCCAGGTTGTTCTTCTCCAATTTCAACGAAATCGGCTACCGACTTCATCAATTTCAGTTGTTGCTAACGTTCTTGAAGTCTCCATAACGATCTAGGGTTGCCGACAAGCCGAAATCCCATGCCGACATGCCCACAATTCCAGGTTCTTCCAATTCTGACTCTGTTTTGCATCTCTGTTTTTCAACAGCATGGTGTACAAGATTTTTAGTAAGATTTTGTGTAACTGTCTAGTGGTTGTATTACTAGATTTGGTGTCGCATGAGCAGGGAGTTTTTGTTAATGGAAGGCTTATTTATTAAAAAATTGGTTTGCCTAAAAAAATGATTCATGATATTGGGAAAAAAAAACATTTGGTGAAAATGTAATATTAAAACTTGACATGAAAAAAACATATGATAGTGTGGAGTGGAGTTTTTTATTCAAGGTTTTGGGGAGATTTGGCTTCAAGAACATGTTTTGTTTGTTGATATCCAACTGTATCACTAAGTGTGGTTTTTTAGCTTTGCTTTAGGGAGTATATGAAGGATACTTTAGATCTTCTAGAAGGCTTCGACAAGGGAACCCCTTGTCCCCATTATTGTTCATTATAGAGGCAGAAGTGCTTAACAAAGGTATGACAAAAACTTTTTACGAAGGGAAGACTGGATAGTATTATACCCCGATGAGATGTAATCTGATCACTCACTGATGATACTCTTGTTTCTTTAACAGAAGAAAAGCTTCGAGGTGCATGGAATTTTGCAAAAGTATTGTGAGATATCAGGACAGAAGATAAATGAGACTAAAAGCTCGTTTGTGGTGACCAAAAACTCGTCAATGGATAGTTTTGAATCAATCAAGAAGCATATAGGGATTGTGCACAAATCATCTCCATTTAAAAATTTGGGAGCTCCTATTTACGAAGGAAAAAAAAATAAAATTTAAGAGGTTGTTACAAAATTCAGCGAAGAATTGCTGGATAGAAAGCAAATCTTTTAACACATGGAGGTAAGCTGATTTTAATCCGTCATGTGCTAAACTATATGCCCATATACACCTAGGTGGCTACGAGCTCGTGTGCCACTAAAAGTGATTGATGACATCCGGGGTTTGATTGCTAATTTTTTTTGGGAGATGTGGAAAGAATATGTCAAAAAAAAAAGTTAGTTGGGCAAGTATTAGTTATCCTTCTAGATAAGGACGTTTGAATGTCAGAGATTAAGGGTTTTTCCGTGTGCTTTTAGACTGAATCTCTATCGAATCTAATAAAATCTAGGTCATTGTGGGTGGTGTTTATGAGAAAAATATTCTATTGATTCTAGGTATTTGCTGGTGTATAAAGTGAAGATTGAAGCTTTAAAATTTTTTAAAGAAATGATGCGGCAATGTGATATGTTGTCCGATAATACTTCCTGAGTGGTGGATAAAGGGATTGGAATTAGCTTCTTTGGGGATAAATGGAGCGCTTCAGGTGCTTATAGTTAGGGTGGATACCTAGACAAAGAGTGGCCTTTTTTGTATGATGTGACCATTGGGGATTTTAATGGGCTGGATGCTAATATCAGAAAATTCTAGGCAGCCTGCGTCTATAGCCCGCCCTATGGCACGGGTCCTCCCAGGCACGTGCCTTTGGGAGGGTGTTTGCCACGTGAAGGATCCTCAAGTGGGGAGTTTGTGGGGAGTAAGTCGGGTAGCTTAGGCTTTAAGTTTTTTTTTTTTTTCTTTCTCCAAGCTCCTCCTGTTCGCTCCTCTGCTCCTCCTCACATCTCCGCTGCTCGGCTCCTCCTCACGCCTCGGCAAGCAAAGGCCCAAATCTGCTTCCTCTTTGGCAAACTCCAACACTTCGGCTCCAAGAAGAAAAACGAATCTGCTTCCTCTTCACGCCTCCTCCTATGCTGGCCAAGCTCCTCTGCTAGAGAGTTAGCTATTCGGAACTGTTCAAAAGAAGAGATGGACTTGCCAGATTGGATCGGTACTCTAACATCGCTTGAGAGTTTGAAGATTCAAGGTTGCAAGAATAGGAATGCTGCCAGAAGGGATGTAAAACCTCACTGCTCTGAGAATACTGATGATTATAGGATGTGATGTTGTATTGGAGAGAAGATGCAAAAGGTACACTGGAGAAGACTGGTCCAAGATTGCCCATGTTCTATTTGTTGACATCACAAGTGACAGAGGAGATGGCCAGTGATGGAGGAGATTCTTTATGATTATCAGTTTATGTGAGTTAGATGTTTTTCTTTTTCAGGTGTAAAGGATTGTATGTCAAATGTGCAACCAAGAAGGCCATACAACAAACAAGTGTCGCTGGGTTTATAGCTCTCGTTGAGAGCCAAAATGCAATGGGGTTCGACAAATTTGGACTTCGGACACTACCAAGAACCCTAAAAGGAAGTTCATGTTGTGTCAGTTTTCAAGCTGTGGAGATTTTTAATGGTTAGATGAAGCTCTAGAGTTTGGTTCAAGCAGCCAAACCCGCACTTCATGTTTCAAATGTGGGGAAATTGGGCATTGGGCTAAAAACTGTCATAGAGCTAGAGCTAAAAAGGGAAAGAAACTAGTTGTTAGTTTTAAGATAGAAATGGAAGATCTTTGTGATCAGTTGAATGAGAAAATGCAAATGTAATGACACATATGGTGCATCAATCTGTCCTAACTAATTAATGAATGCATTTCTATTTAGATTGGCAACCTGAATTTGAGTTTTCATACTAGTAACCATACGAACAACCATAACATCAGCAACACAACCAATAACAACAGCAACAAACAACATCAATCGCAAATATATACACAACCTGAATTTCAATAGCCTGATTTCCAATAGCATTAGCAATATATATTGTAGCAAATGTTTCACAACAACAAATCAAAGCAGTTGCTCTCCAACAAAACGACATTGGCAACACTGCTACAACATATATAGTAGCATAAACTGTGTCCATAACACATCATGTTCATAAAAAATATATTGAGGCTTGTCCAGCAGAGGAGCTTGGCCAGCAGAGGAGGAGGCGTGAAGAGGAAGCAGATTCGTTTTTCTTCTTGGAGCCGAAGTGTTGGAGTTTGCCAAAGAGGAAGCAGATTTGGACCTTTGCTTGCCGAGGCGTGAGGAGGAGCCGAACAGCGGAGACGTGAGGAGGAGCAGAGGAGCGAGCGGAGCAAAGGACCTTGGCCAGATTCGCAGATCTGCGCAGGAGGAGCTTGGAGAAAAAAAAAAAAAAAAAACTTAAAGCCTAAGCTACCTGACTTACTCCCCACAAACTCCCCACTTGAGGATTCTTCACGTGGCAAACACCCTCCCAAAGGCACGTGCCTGGGAGGGTCCGTGCCATAGGGCGGGCTATAGACGCGGGCTGCCTAGAATTTCTCTTTTTGATAGCAGTGGAAATCAACGAATGTGGTTGGGTTCAAATGATGGAAAATATAGTGTCAAGTCGGGATATGAGGTGAATCGTCCATAAGAAAAGAAAAAAAAACCAGGGTATTTAAGTTGATTTGGCACCCTTTGATGCCCTCAAAGATTTCAGTGTTTACATGGAAGTTGTTATGATTGGATTTGGTCTTGCTTCTAAGTGCAGTTGTTGTGATAGGCATGTTTTTGAATCTTCAAACATCTTTTTTCGGAGAGTGAAATGGCAAATAGAGTGTGGCAACATTTTGAGCCCATATTTGGGATTCACTTTCATCGACTTGGGGAGATTTATACTCTGTTGCAAATATGGTTCAAAGGGCAGACCTTGACTAGCAATTAGGGGTGTTTAATAATTAACTCTACTATTTGTATTAGGGGTGGGCATCCCATCCCTGTCCGGTCCCATCTCGTCCCAATTTTTTGGGTCTTTTTGGGATTGATCAAACTCATCTCGATCCCGTCCCGACCTAGAGTGGGATGGGATCGGGATGAAGATTTTTAATCCCGCTCATCCCGCCCCGTCTCGAACTTATTTATTTAATATTTATTATTATTAATTTTAATCAAACTACACTTCTAAAGAAAAGTTTAGAATATGTTAAAAACTAAATCAAAACATCTTTTGCTTGAAAACTTGCTTGATTTGGTCTTATTTGTTTAGATAGAAACTATTTTAGGTCAAATAGAACCATGAAAATTTATGTTTTTCACATTTTAGATTGGTTATAGGACAATTATACTTGTAGAAATATAGGAAATGATGGCTTGGTTTAGTTTTGCACTATGAATTATATAGTTGGAAATATGGTCAATAGGCAATATTTTTCATTTTTAATTTATATTAAGACAACTTGAGAACTTATATCATTCATACAATATACAATTAAGAGCAATGTGAGATGAAATTTTACATTTTATTATGATGAAAGTTATATGTACATAAATTAAATATTATTAGTATGTGAGCAATGTGAAATGAAATGTTTTGTTATAATTAATTGGAAGACTATTTAGTATATGCTCATTCAGTCTCGTTCCGAACCTGTTTGGGATGGAATGAGGTCTATCACGTCCGTCTATCTCATCTCATTCCGATCGAACGAGATGTGATAGGGATGGGGATAGGGATGAGGTCCATCCCAATCCTGCCTACCCCTACTTTGTACTATGGGAGTTGTGGCTACAAAGGAATGATGTTCTTTTTGAAGTAAAAAAAAATGGTATGTTGGATCAGGTACTGGCTGAAGTTAGTTCCCAGGTTTTTATCCCAAAGACTCGACCGAATGGAATTAATTATGCATTGAGTTTAAAAACCAAACTAGTGATAATGAGAGCACCCAATGGTCATTTACTTGCAACCTCCACCGGTAAATTGGTGCGCTTTAAACATGGATGGTTCAACGAATGATGGATGGGTGGTAGGGGGAGCAATCATTCGGGAATGGAAGGTACTTGTGTGATGGCTAAACAATTTTTTGTTGGTCGTGGTTCCAACAATAGAGCAGAGTCAATTGCTTTGTTATAAGGGTTAATGATGTTTGAGGAGACTGGTAGGCAGCAAATTTGTGATACAAACTGATTCCATGCTTATAAAGGAATGGTTGTACAAAATTTATAAGATATACTCGATACCAAACGGATTCAATGGGTATGTATTCATTTTTTCGAGAAGTTAAAGTCGTGGTGGATGAATTAGCAAGTCTAGATCGTGGGTGAACAACGTACGTTAGAAGGCCGAGGGGGAGCAATCACAAAAGATGATGAAGAGGCAGGATTTCTGTCTTTATCTTGCCAAAAACAGGGGAAGTCTACACTCTGGAGAACGTTGTTACAGGTTAGTTAATGGTGAAGGAAAGAGTTGGCATATTCTGGTTTTTTGTATTGGAAAACAGAGGATGGCGCTCTGTTTTTTCTGTGAGTAAGGAGTTGCTGAAAAGAACAGGGGGTTTCTTTGGGAGGCAAAAAACAGAGGTGTGTTGCTCTGTATGCTGGAATAGTTCAGAGGTGTATTGCTCTGTTTTATTTAGCTAGAACAATAGGTTCGATGGTTTGTGAAAAGTTTTTGGCTGGCTTGTTTGCTGCAAAGATTATTGTTATTCACTTCTAGTTTTTTTTTTTTTTTTTTTGGGAATGTCAGCCCTTTATTACTTAATCAAAAAAATTTACATCTATTTCGGAGGTACATTACGACTTTACCCGAATTAAAAAAAAAATGGCTGAAACTCTTGCACATCAAAAACTTCAAAAGAACCTTAGGGCTGGCCCTTATTCACCAAACTTTTAGTTTTAAAAGTAAGACCTTCTTCATCAAAAGGCCTAAATAAAATAAATAAGCAAATAAAATCAATATCCTAGGGGCTAGGCTTAATTCACCAAAAGAGAACCATAAATAGCCCTAATTCACCAAGAAAACAAAGCTAAGATAAGAAAACTCACAAAAAATCGCTAATGAAAGTAAAGCTTCATTTAGTATCATGAACACCAACACATCCTCACAGAAAGCACCATCACACAACTTCATCACAAGAAATCTTCATACACATCAGCATACCCCACATTAATCACCATCCAACTAGACCAGCCCCGCAATTTCCATGGATTAATATCTACACTCAGTATTGCATTTCTTAGTTCTAGACGATCTGCGAGGACTAAGCCCGAAGTCTTTGGTGCAGGTGTTTGAAAAACTCATAGCAACCGATTTCCTTTTGCTACTACGAGTATCATCGGAGCTTGCTCCCATCTCCACATCCTTAATTAACAATGTTTGAGGCCTCAATTTTGAGTCAGAACCGGCCTCCTCACTATCTTCACTAGCACTCTCCCAAGTGTCTATGTTTATTTTTTCCTTTTTAGCATGCACCCTTTGTCGATCAAACTTATTGCCTTCTCAAAATCTCGCCCATATTCAAATTTCCTCCCTGTTCAAAATTTGAAAATGTCATCTCCCTCTTCCCTTTTTTCTTATCTACTCTTCTTGAACTCGAGCTTGGCGCTGACCCCTACTTAAAGGGTGTTTCCACCACGAACTTCTTGCATGACTTATCCCCTTGTTTCACTCCTTCCATAGCACTATGTTCCTGCAAGTTTATCACCTCCTCGGGGTTTAGGCAACCCTCAACAACTTCCCTATTTCCTATCTCAAAAACTTGTTCCAAATAATGTATAACCATGCTAGAACTTCCTCCCTCACAAACCTTATCATCAGAAATCACCTCCTTTGGTTCATCGTCTCATGCTCTTCTAAAAAAGACCACATACCCGACTTCATCACAATCACAGCAGGTGCTACCTTAGTGGGCAGTGAAACTGAGTCCTCAAGCTCTACTTTAAAGTCAGTCTCTATTTTATTAATCAAGTCAGTCTCTGTTTTTTCCACAGACTCATGCATTTTTTCTCCGAAACATTCGTTGTTCTTTCATTGACTCAGCCACCGTTTTCGTTTTCTTTGAAGAAATTTTCTCCATCTCCTTTGTTGTTTCCAAAGCTAATTTGACTGCTTTCT
The DNA here is from genome assembly GCA_003290165.1 of Berberis thunbergii. Taxonomy (NCBI): domain Eukaryota; kingdom Viridiplantae; phylum Streptophyta; class Magnoliopsida; order Ranunculales; family Berberidaceae; genus Berberis; species Berberis thunbergii. Next base: position 115,564 of record QNQO01001978.1, on the reverse strand, counting down.
CGATATCACTAAGCGTGTACTCCGCCGCAACGAGCCATTCCCAATCATTCTCAGGATGAATCTTATCAGTTCCACCATTAGGAGCACTCTGCACAACTTGATGTTCTTGTTCAACATGCGCTGAAGTCATATCCTCCTTCATCGGGGCATCAACTAGAGCCTCGTATTTATTTTTTAGCTTAATATTTCAAGTTTCCTCTCCCACCGATTCCTTTTCTTCCTCTCCATCTGGGATTTCTATCCCTTGACTGTTTTTTGCTCCACTAGTTCCAATCCCTTCCTTTGACTTCATCTTTTTTACCACCGGGACGTATACTTGCTTCACTGGCTTAGACTTCATCTTTCGCTCAACATTTTTTTCCTTCTTTGCGGGTTTGCTTACGCTACGGCCTAATAACCTCCTGCAATAAGAATCTTGATGGGCAATCATTGCACAATGCTAGCAATATTTGAACCTCGGGTGTTCAATTTTTTGCCAAAAACCCCTATTGTTCGCCCTATCAATCCAAACTCTAGTTGGAAGTTTTTTCACCAAACCCATCTCCATACATAGACTGGCAACACCTGGTCTTGTTAAACACCTGGTATAATCATCCATATGTAGGTAGTCTCCAAAGGAGTTCCCTATAACTTTAAGAAGCGGGGGATGAATAGATGCAAAGGTAGATTTGACAACTCAGCCCATAATGGAATCGTACTCTGATCCGCTTTCAAACTAAATCCGTAATGCCAATGAAACGCCTTGTACCTAACTCCTCGTATCAGAAAAGAATCCCTAGACAACACATTCTTCGCTTTTGCTTCAGATTGAAGTCTCACTATGACATGTCGCTGATCTAGTAAGTCCATCGAAAAATCGCTCATGATTTCTCATATTCTATGGATGGAATCGCGAATATCTTCCAACGAAGCTTGATAGCTAGAGAACTTAAGCAAAATAATATGTTTTCTCATAAAAGTTTCACCACGAGATTCATCTAAAGCTGTGATCCCAATGGCGGGTCACCTTCCTTACGAAACATTGTTCCTTCCACCGGTGAATCATCGCTCTCCTCAACAAGTATCTTGCTGATGATTTGCGCAAAGGAGGGTTTTGGTCCCTCCCCCGGATTTCCCCCTATCCTAGCCGAGTTGGCAACTTCCTTGGCGGATGGGGTGCCGCCATGCAGAAGGGACGATCGACCTAGGAAAGGTCTGATCGGTGCAACGACAAACAACGACCTAGGAGAGGTCTGATCTATCATGTTTCTCTCGGGTAAAGTCGCAATGACCACCCATCAGTATGTACATCAATTTTTTGACAAGTAATAACGGTCTTTTACCAAAAAAAAAAATCCCCATAGTTGTCCCTCCATACTAGAGGTTAAATAAAATAAAAATAAAAAAATGACGTTTTTCACGAAATTGCCATTGTAAAATTCTTTTAATTAATTTTCATTTTATTAGCCATATCATCGAGATTCTGTGCATTAATACTGATATGGAAAGATACATCGCTAAAGTTGTTAGATGATGACGGTGTGGAAAAGGAACATTTGGTTGGTGGTAATAAAAAGAACTATGAGAAAATGAAGGTTGGCCATGCAAAATGCAAGTTATCACTGCCAAATGAAGAATCCACGGCCTAAAACAGTGCCTAATCTTCCTGAATTGCCTAATATTAACTTATTTTTATATATAAATACATACATTATTTCCACAGTTAGATCGCATTAGCCTTGTAAAAAAATGTCGACATCACTAGACCTCGAAATTGAGTGCATTAATAAGTCTGAGACTGTAACAAGAAGCTTCCTTTTCCCAGAAATTACATATAAATATCTGACGCAACTTATTTTCCTCCAAATCGCTGTTGTTTCTTTGACGTCTAGCATACTTCAGTTTCTTCTCAAACCTCTTGGCCTAACCCCCACTGTAGCAATCTTTTCAGTAAGCTCTTCCAACGATTTTCAATTCATGTTTATCTGTTTTTTTATCTTGAATTGACAATCTCTCAGTGACACTTTTATTGTTGCAAATTCTTTCAACTGAGAAGCTAAATTGGCAATATTTATTCATTTGTTTGTACCTTTATTTTTCAAAATCTATTTATTGGCATTGGGGCATTCGTTAAAATATCAAAATTTTGATGTGTAATATAAATAGTTACGGCTTTGAAATAAGGATAATAATTAGACCCGTTTTTCAGATCCTTGGCCTGCCCGCAAATAGTAGGTCGAAATTGGATAATTAGTAGCTATATTTATTAAAAAAAATTGAGGGGGAAGAGGCTTTTATATTTACTATGGTGTTGACGCGTTCTACGTGCATGCATATTCAGTACATTTATTTTATTTTATTATAACCTTACAATAATAAGTAAAATTATTAATAATTAACAAAATAATTATTTAGAATTTTAAGGGCCTATGTATAGTTTACAAATAATTAAGGGCTTTAAATAAATTATGTTTGAGATTTAGGTACAATTAACAATATTTGAGAGGGACGGGTTTTTATAGTAAATAATATGAATTTGAAAGGTAAAATGGTACACATATGTAATACTTTTTCATTTAAACTTGTAAAATTAATATTCTCATCGTTCACCTACCTATTAATTTTCTTGTAAATATAATATAATTGAGAGGGTATTTTGGAAATTTCAAAAAATAAGGACAAGATACTGTTCCCTATTCTAAAAATCAGGACGAAATCCACATGAATACTATTGCTAAGGAGAAGCACTGCTTCTTCAGCAGCCACAATGAAACCAGACCTTTGACAATGTGCTCACCTCATCCAGTCTCCTAACATGGATATCTAGCTAATATGGGCTCAAAGTGGCATGGTTCCAAACTCCGGAGGCAAGGCTACCTTCAATGAATAAATGTTTCATTTTATTTCTATACCCGAAATTCTAGCTGGCCTGGGTCAATCAGCGAGGTTGCTGCTTGGGTGGGGCAAAAAGGCAATTTTGCCCCCCCCCCCCCATTTTTAATTATCTTTTTAGAGAAGGTGTTTAAAGAGGGGGGGCAAAATTGTCTTTTTACCCCACCCAGGCAGCAACCTCGCTGGTTGACCCAGGCCAGCTAGAATTACTCATTTCTATACATATTCCTGGACGAATGCAACAACTGCACTTTTCATTTTTTTCGTGAATGACTTTCGTTTTCACAAAAATATAGAGCTGAAAGATATGAATGGACTTTTTAGCTGCATTTTCCACATTCATGCTGAGCATCAAAACAAATTACACCTTGTATACGATGAACGGTATATGCCACCCATGTTAATAGCAACTTGGATTATTTTTATTGTTTCATTTTTTGATAATTTTTTCCATCATTACATTATGCAATTAAAGATCTGTCTTATACATCACGTCATTGTAACAGCACTGATCACTTTTTCTAAATAACATTGATAATCTCATGGCAGGCTGGTCTCATATGGGGAAATAGTGGTTTGGGAGTAAATGACTGGTATAGCTTTACTTTCTTTCCACCTTATGCAATGTATCAACTTAAAACTATAGGACTATTTGGAGTCATGGTTTATCTCTTCCTAGTGGGAGTGAAAATGGATTTGGGTACCATAAAGAAGTCGTCAAGAAAAGCATGGGTCATAGCCATCTCAACCTTTATAACTCCCATGATTTTTACAGTTCTTTTCACTTTTATCTTGATTTCTTCTGAAAGTCACAAAGATGACATACCACTAGACGAAACGTTCCTAATTGCAATAATACAGTCTATGACCTCTTTTCATGTCGTCACTTGCTTTTTGACTGATCTCAAGATTCTTAATACGGAGCTTGGGCGCTTAGCTACTTCTGTATCAAGAATCAATGGTTTATTTAGCTGGCTGACAGTATCAATTTCACTTGCTGTGGCACAACAAAGAGCCGATGAAGGAGAGAAAGTGCATTATGGAGAGTTATATTTCTTGCTTTCCACATTAGTCATCATCATATTCATAGCAGTTGTACTTCGAAGGTATGTGCTTTGGGTTATCAAACATACTCCAAGAGGCGAGACCATAAAGGATGCTCATGTAGTTGCTATATTTCTTATGATCTTCGGAACGGGATATATGGGGGAAATGTTTGGCTTGCATTGCTTATTCGGACCTATGCTATTGGGTTTGGCCATACCAGATGGAGAACCTGTTGGGTCGGCCTTGATGTATAAATTAGAATGTCCTATTACAGGATTTCTATTGCCAATCTACTTCCTATACGTTGGTGCTAACACAAATGTTAGAAACTTTAAATATAATCCAAACACGGTCAAGTGGATCCTGATAGTTTCATTACTTGGTTCATTTGGAAAGTTCATCGGAGCTATCATTCCTTGCCTCATCGTTTACCATATACCCATTACAGATGCTGCCATACTTGGCCTAATATTGATTACATTAGGTATATTTGATCTCGCAAGTTATAGCGATGCAGCCACAAGAGAGGTATGTTGTCAAGCTCCTTCTTTCTTAGTTATTTTAACCATCTTAATAAATAGAAGAGTTAATTAAACTGAAGAATCACTACACCAAATTGACATATTTGTAACAATCCTAAAAAATTATTACTATTGTGTTGTAACAGTTCACCAACCAGTTTCACAAATGAAGTGATACAATGTATCAAACCATGAATTAATAGTGAAACTGTTTTTCAAAATTTTGTCCGAATTTAGTTTTGACTTGAACTTGTTTGGTGGACTTTTACATCACAAAAGTGATATTATTTGGCGGTTGTTACAAAATTGCTCATTTGATGTAGTGAATGGTCTAATGCGATTGGGTAAAAAACAGTACACGGATGCAAGGAAAAAAAATGAAAAGCACAACAACAAAAATACTTGCAATGGCATTAGCCCCAAATAAGCATAATCTAATTAATTCAACTAGAGCTATAGTTTTATTTTTAACGTTATTTTGATGGGATGGGATTCGGGGACAAATTTTTTTGACAAAGAAATTTACACACCCATTAGATGTACAAGTTCATAGTGAAATTGAATGATTCACCATTAATTCTCTAACTTGTGTACATATCTATCCTTGCTATTAAACTCCAAACAAATTTTTTTAAGTGATCTATAAGTTTAATATATGTCCAAGAAATATCAACTTATTTTGAAATTTCTAAGTAGATAAAAACATCAATAGTTTTTAAACCCTTCTCCATTGTAGTTGATTTTGTTGAAACATGAAAGAAAATAAAAAAAAAATAAATAATTGTTAATTACAAAGAAGTGCCCAGTGGCATAATAGGATTCATCTAGTCTGGTTTGGTGCGAGTGATTCTCTATGAGGTGGAGGTGGTGGTTCTCAGAGTGTTACCAAATTTTTATTTAACAAGAGATATGATCATACGGCCGACCCTGAGATTTTAGGGACCCAATGCGGGTAGCCTATCAACAATTTAGAAAAAAGAAAACGAAATTCAAAAGTACAAAGAGTGGGTTTGAATCAAGGAATGTAGGGTTTGAAATTACGAAAAGAAAAATTTGAGAGTTTTGAGGTTTTTTCCATAAAAATACAACAACAAACTACCAAAAATTACATATTTTTCAAAAGATTTCAGGATTTTTTCATGAATTTGGGGGTTTTTTTCGTATTATCAATTCTTCTAATTATTCTTTGATTTTTGAAACCATCCCCCTGATTTTCTAATTATCATTTTTTCTACTTATATATTGATTTTTTAAATTATCCTCTAATTTTCTAAGTATATATTGATTGCATGTTTGTTTCATAGATTTATTTTCTTGCATCTTATTTTTTCATCACATATTCATATATACTCGAGATTCATTATATATATTTTATGTATTCTCAAAATTTTTACATTTTTTCTTTACACACCAAAATTTTTTCGAAATATTTCTTAAAATTAGGAGACCGAAATGAGCTTGGTAAACAAAATCACAATCCTTAGTTTGATTTCATGACAATTACCACACAATGCACACCCGTAACAAAACAATTACCAATTAAACAACAAACAAATAATGTTAATATTTTGGGGCTCCCTAGTTATAGATAATATCAACCATTTAGGATCCCTAAAATATAAAAATATATAAAAATAAAAAAACTTAGGGGCCCAATTCACCGAATTGTTTCGTTGGTTCATGGTTGGGCATGATGATCATAGAGATATTCATGAGGTAGATCAATTAGCTATCAAGATTGATTAATTTAATAACAGAAATTCTAGCTAGCATGGGAAACCAGCATGGTTTGACTGCCTGGAGGGCGAAAATACATTTTTGCCCCCCCTCCCTCTTTAATAATGTTGTCTTCAAAACAATACTTCTTTCTCATCTTTGAGATAAAAAAAATTTATTTATTACATATTTAGTGCATATTTTTAAAATCCTTGCAAACGACCCTTCTTCTTCTTCCCTTTTTTCATTTTTTTTTTTTCAATCCTTCTTTTTCTTCCTTCACGGCTGCAACCATGAGTGACCCACCACCGATTAAATCATTCACCATCAATCACCGCATTCCTAAATCCATCATCAGTGGCCATCACCCCATGTTCAACCACCACCAATCCCAACCCCTAATGAAGGTGTGTAGGTATGCACTAGCGAACCATCTCTGAGCTTTGTCATCACTATCCCCAGAGCCTTTCTAGGGAGTGAGGGTAACGGGTGAGGAAAGCGATGTCACGCATCTCAAAGTGATTTTGCTTATTTCAAGGGGATGGATGTGATCCCTCGCTCCCTAGAATTTCTGCTATCCCCAACATAAACTATATATGTTGGGTCTTGAGGTGGCATATATGGAGGTACTAAGTAGAAATTAAAATTTTTTTTTTACTTTTTTTTAATCTGATTTTCAATAGAGACCATTTAGACATTGACTGTTAATGAATTTGCATAATTTGATTTTCATTAAAACAAGCGAAAGACATTTTGATCACAAAAAATAAAGAAAAATGATTGCTCTGATCATGGTTGTTTCCATGAAACTGACGTGCACCTCAAAGTCTAATTTTATCTATACTTTGTTAATCTTATTTTGAAAAAAAATAAATTCATTTAATTATTAGATATAGAGTTAGCAGTCAACCTAGTATTGAGACCTTGACTCAAAGCTGAATAAATTTGAATTCAAACACCAAATTAATATAAATCATGGGATCCAAATACAAATTAACACATTTAAAAATAGTTATAAATTTCCTAATATGTTAACTTAAGAGCTTGATTGGTCGATTGGACTTATCCACTTAAACACGATGTGTAATGATTGGATCTCTAGGGATCTTTTGAAAAAAATTAAGTATACTTCTAACCCTCTAATAATATCAAACATAATGAGGTAATTAAGAGACTCCCAAACTCTCCTTATAAGCATTTCTTCCTTTACAATAAAAAAAATTGGTGACGCCTACCTTGCACCATCATTTTCTCTCTTTCACATTAGGGGTTGTCTAAACAGCGAGGGAATGGGAGAGGAAACCAGCGAGGGAGGGGAGCGAAGCCGTTCACCCTCTCGAGATGTGTCAAAGTGCCTCGAGACACGGGCTTGCACGCATCTCGAGGGGGATGAACGGCTTCACCCCCCCTCCCTCGCTGGTTTCCTCGCCCATTCCCTCGACATTTAGAATTTCCCCTCACACCATCATTGATTGATTTATTTTTATTTTTATTTTTTACTTTCTCACACCACCTATATAAATAAAAACCTTCATTTTTTTCATCTCATCCTTCAAATCTACAATGGTTCCTTTCTCTCTCTCCCATTCGAAATCTCTTCCCACATTCAAATTTCTTGCAAATCTCCTCCCTCTCCCTAGAAAACTCTCAAACTTCCTTTAAAGTCGAAACCCTTAAACCCAAACTCAATAAATATACATAATAGATAAACCCAAACTCAAAACGAAAAAATGAAAAATAGGATAACTTTCGAACTAATTTAAACCCTCAATTGAGATTGATTCTCATGCTCATCAAAACATGAAATTTGTAGTAATCTGGGTTATTTAATAAACACAACTTGAATCACTTAAAAATGTTTTGAAATGAACAAGTTATGATCATTTTACTAAAGTTGCGCAAATCTGTATGTAAAATGAAAACGGAATAACGTTCCTGACTTTAGGCCAACTTTTGTGCTCGATCGAGACCGATTCTCATATTGATCAAAACACAAAAGTTGTAGTACTCCCAATTATCTAATAAACACAACGTCAGTCACTTGAAAATGTTTTGAAATGAGCAAGTTATGGTCATTATAGTAAAATCGCGTAGAACAAGAACAAAAAAAATTATGTTCGCAGTGCCCACTGCGAAAAGAATTTTATATAGGTGGTGTAGAGGTGTGAGAGAGTATGGTGGTGTGAGAAAGTAAGTAGGTGGTGTGAAAGAGTAAGTAGGTGGTGTAAAAAGTAGAATGATGTGAGAGAGTGAAAATGATGGTGCGAGATAGACGTCGCCTAATAAATTTCTTCCTTTGGAATCAAAATCTAACTCCAATAATGGCGGAGGAACAGTGAAACTGAATGTGTCACACGTTTTCAAAATTCGTAAGATAACTTACCCCATCTCTATTGCAAACCCTTCTAACGGCGTAGAAATGAGCGAGGGAGGGAGATACAATCCTCCATTTCCTCGAAATATACAAAAGCACACATCTCAAGGGGATGGAGGGTTGCATCCCCTCCCTCGCCAGTTAGAATTTCCGCTCTATTATATCCCTTTAAAGATTCTAGAGAGAGAAAAACCTTAAACTATTACATACTTTGGGTTTCCAGTTTTGCCCTTATGTTTTTTGACAGTCACGAATGTCTTTTATTTACCCCTATTTACCATCTTCAAATGAATTTACAAATTTGCCATCTACATGATATCAATCTTAACGTGTGTAATTTTTTTTTTTATAAAATTGCACTATCAAGCTGTGATAATAATAATAAAAAAATTAAGTATTTAATAATTTGACGACAATGATGATTGAATAGTACTAATTCAAAATCCAAAATTAGAAATGAAAGTAGACGAGCATGTAAGTGTTGTTTCGTAAACACTATGTTGCGATGTTGATTCTCTCATATGAAAATTACCATTTTATCTAAACTAATATATGCGCGCGTAGTGTGGGTGGGTGGTGCCAGTTTTGATTAAAAAAAACTCTTGGATGCCCTTCTTAGAAAGCTGTCTCAAAATAGTGCAACTTCCGCGAGTTGAACTCACTCAATGAGCCACGTGTCCAAAACCAACCAAGTTGGGTTTTTTTTTTTTTTTTTTTTTTTTTTAAAGGTGAGCATGTCGTTGGTGGGTATAGAATCCAAGACGTGAAGGTTATACCATCACAATCTACCGCCCCTTAGATGAGGTGATTCTAGTTTTGATTTTATTTTTCACTTAAAAAAAATTTTATATTGTGCATTTTCTTTTCTTGTACTTTTATGACTATAATCTAAGATCGAACTTTAATAATAACAATACTATGTTTTTATTCACAAAATGCAGCTCATTGGATATGCTTCTTTTACGGTAATGGTATGGTATGCTCTAGCTATAGCAGCAATTACCTCACTTTTAGTCTACTGGCTATACAATCCTTCAAGGAAATACAATGTTTATAAGAACAGAACCATCCAAAATGCTAGACATAATGCTGAATTGCGTTTGCTTGTTTGTATCTACAATGAGGAGAATGTGCCCACCATTATCAACCTTCTAGAGGCGTCTAATCCAACAAAGAGAAGTCAAATATTCATTTATCTTCTCCATATTATCGAGCTCCAAGGCCGTTCAACCCCACTTTTAATTGCCCATAAACCACGTGACAAGCTATCTAATTACAAGAGTACTCCATCAGATCACATAATTAACTGCTTCAAAATATATGAGAAACAAAATCAAGGTGTTGTAATTGTACATCCTTTCACCACAATGACACCTTTGGTTTCAGCCCACGACGACGTATGTACACTAGCAATTGATAACAAAGCATCTTTGATAATCATTCCTTTCCACAAGCAATGGACGATTAACGGAATAATGGAATCGTCTAAGTTCAGAAATATCAACAAAAAAATGCTTAACAAGGCACCATGCTCAGTGGGAATTCTTATTGACCGTGGGAGGTTGAACCATGTTTCCAAATCTGTTGCTACTTGTTGGTCTACTTATAATATCGGTGTGATCTTCTTGGGTGATATTGATGATCGAGAGGCACTTTATTATGCAATGCGGATGGCTGAGCACCCAAATGTTAATTTGATAGTACATCGGCTTGTTCCGGTGAACGTCACACTACATGATTTGAATGAAAAGATTTTAGATGATAATTTAATCAACGAGTACCGACTTCATTATACACTCAAAGAAGGCCATATGTATCAAGAAGAAGTGGTAACAAATGGGTATGATATTGCAAGTGCAATTCGAGCACTGGAAATTTCTTATGACCTTATAGTTGTTGGGAGACGCCAAAATAATTACGTATCCATCCTTTCTGGACTCATCGAATGGAACGAATATCCAGAACTTGGATTCTTTGGTGACATGTTCGCTTCATCAGACTTTAAAGGCAACATTCCGATATTGGTTATGCAACAACACTCTACTATGTTAAGGAACGCACCATCAAATAATGAAGAATGAATACCACGTATGCATGAATTTCTGGTGTGGTCAACTTGTCAATTAATGAAACGATCTAACAAAGAGGATGTGCAACAATGAATTTCTGGTGTGGTCAACTTGTCATTAATTAATTCCGATACTTGGGATTTTTTTTATATTTTTTTTAAAAAAAATTAAAAATAAATTAGAACACTCTTGTTTTGGTGGCTTTGTCATTCAAAAAGCTATTTTCTATATATGCCTCATTTTTCTCTTAGTGTACAATATGCATATTAAAAAATAATAATAATAATAAATGGTTATTTTGATTTTCAAGTCTATTTAGTGTATTGTAATTGAGTTTGGGGCTAATTTTGAAAATTATTTCATTATGGGGTCCAAAGTGGCTTAGTTCACTGACTTGCCCTGACTAACCTATAAACAAAAATACCTTTACCAAACAAATCTCAAAGTAAAAAATAACAAAAAATAAAACGAAAAAACTTACAGTGCGTAACTCTAAAAAATCAAATATGTCACTAAATTAAAACCCATCCAATTGCCTACCTATTTCTTTTTACCTTTTGCATTTTTGTTGCTAATATCTCTTAAAAAGCTTCCACCACCATAAAAAAACCCCGATGTCCCCCCTCTCTATAGATTTGAACAAATTGGAAAAGAAAGAAATCAAGCAAGAAACAAAGAGTAGAAAAAACATAAAAGCTTGGTTGAATTGAATTAGTGTATATAAGAAAGAAGCTTGAGAAATAAATATTTGTAATTGATGTGTTCAAATTTGTCCTCCCTGGTCTCGATGATCTTTGAACTTGCGAAAATCAGTAGCAATTAAGGAACTACTGTTGTGGTGGTCGGAGGCACTCCGATACTTGAGTAAGATATCGATGCTAGGTATTGTTGGAGTTTGTATAGCTAATAACAAATATTGAAGAAATGATATTTCTAAATTAAGAAAGGATGTATCTTTTGCACTTCAAGCCTTGTTTTGAATTAAGAAAGGATGTGTCTGATCAATACACCCTTTTGTTCCCTATATATTGAAGAGAAAAATGAGTTCTTCAATACATTAATTTTTTCTAGAGTAATTCATTCTTCTTCACTTCTGAGAGAGATCGCATTCGGTAAATTCACCAGAGCCAACACCCTTATGCTACGGTGTTGGTATTAGATAGTTAAATCCTGGTAGTCAGACGCCTAAAGAACTACAGCACCGAGTAAGGGAAAATTTTGTTTATAGGACATAGTGTATCCACTAGCTTATATCTACAAATCAAGACATACCAACTTCGCCAATTCAAGATAGTGATTTCGCAAGCCTCTATCTACAATACTAGTTAGTAGATTATTTATTTATTTGATTTCGTTGTAATCAATTTATAATGCAAATAGTATTTGTATTGTTATATTATTTATTTCAAATAAATTTATATATTGTTCTGATTGTTCTCCAACAGAGTGAAAACTGTATGTAAATTGCAATATGTATGCGTATTTTTCTTCCTCCTTTCACCATCTCTTATAGCAAGTGTTCTCTCCCAACTGTCATTGTGATCGAGGGCATGATGGAGGGAAGACATCTCGCATAAGATCTCACATGTGCATGATTGAGTCTCTTTGGCACTTGGCTTTGTTTAGGACCCAATGCTTGATTGGGCTAATAGCTGATTTCGTGCGAGTGGATCTCAGGCCTGTGACATCTCTGAGACCTGTGTTCGGGCCTTATTGTCTTAGGCCAAGCCCTAAGATCCATGCCTTTTGAGTCGGCATGTCTTGGGCCTGGGCACCCGACTTACGGGCTGAACAATAGTTAGTGCAAGGGTCCACTTGTGACTGCGTTGAAGCCTTTTACGTGCTAGGGTTAGCCCATGCCAAGTGTACAACTGTGATCGTATGATTGATTGATGTCTTATCAGCTACTCCCTCTAGTTAGTGGGTCTGTGTGCTGGGCCACTAACAGTCGTGCGTAGGGGTCTATGCAAGGTCATGATGATATATTTTGGCGCCTTTTCAGCTTCTGTAGTGCAGTTATTGATTATCCATCGGTTTTTGGTGATTGCTTCTTCGAGAAAATCTTACATTTTCCCCTGTTTGAGTTCTTGTTTCTTGTCAATAATTCTCTTCGGTTGGGTTAGGTGCAACTTCTTTCTGATCGTGACTACTCGATTCTTGCACTGACCATCTTATGGTCTATATCGAGTTTTTTGGAACATCTCTGATGATGGAGAGGTATCTCGCCGACTTTTGTAGCCGGTATCAGATCCCCGGTGCTTTAAGGTTAACGCTCATGTGCGACGGTGAGTCTTCGATAACCCCAATGAAGGGTACATAGCTCTGTATCAGGCCATGTTGAGAGTGGGTCCATGCTTCCATGTTCCTGAAATTATTTGGGAATTCATGTAATTCCATGGTATCATTCCTACCCAATTAGCGCCAAATGGGTGGAAGGTTCTGATTGTGACCCTGGCTTGGGCAAAGGTTGTTTGGCTTCACCTGACAACAAGGTTGATTCATTCGATGGCTCCTATTTCAACAAACAACTATAGCACCTATTGGTTGGTGAAGCTCTCTTGTTTTAGCGGGCATTTAGAGGACACGAAGAATTGGCAGCGGTACTGCTTCTTCGCTTCTGTGTGATCTGGGTACTTTGACCACGAGAACCAGTTGGTCTATCGCAACTTCAAGAACGTTAGTAAACCCTTTGACTTTTCTTGTTTAATGCTTTTGGCGTAATGTTTATTGTATGTCAAACTTGCCACCTGTTTTTCTCCCAAAGTCACGACGTCGTTGCTCTCTATCATGAGGAGAGACCTAAAGTCGGCTTCTACTAGATGCCACTTATGCCCCTTTCAGACGCACTTACTGCTGCAATTATTGAGTGTAGTGGTTTGTTTTCTGACGAGGCCGTTGGGATGGGTCGAGCACTAGCCACTCCGACTGCCTTTTTTTCTGGCGTCAGAGTGTCCGGGACCCAGAAGAAGATAATTGCAAGGGGTTCCAGTTTGTCCAAGATGAAGGTTGTGGAGGGGATGCTTCCCTCAACTCGCAAGTCCAAAAAGGTCAAGGTGGGAGCTGCCCGGGCTGCCTTTTTCGCTCCGTTGTCTATTGCAGAGATGGAGCTTGTTGAGTTTTCTCGATCAATGGTACCTTTCTGTGCTTCTAAGGAGACAATGCCTGAGCTGGACAGTTTACCTTCTTACCCTCCTGTCTCGACGTTTTCCTTCAAGGTGGAGCATCCTAGCTTTGCTGGGGTGGAGGACCTCGGTAGTCTAAATTAAGAGCTGCTCGAGCACGCCATACGCCACCATGAGGCTTTTCGCTGGTGGTGACTTATATTTGGAGTTCCATGCTCCGAGGGGCGCTGCCTGCGACCCATTCGTTGCTCTGGAAGCCCCAAGCTCTCAAGCTCACTTCGCTTCCTTGCCGCCTACTACCCGCAAAGGGAAGGGAACCACGGAGTTTCCCCCCTCCTTGGAGGTCGTAGTTGCTAGGGGTTCGGGACTTATCCATGACCTATAAAGTCCTTCATTTCAGCGCTCGCATCAACTTTGGCGGTCGGGATGCTATTTACCTCAGCTATGATGATCGACATGTGTGGCACTAGGAGGTTGATCAAAGGAACGAATCCCTGCAGCTTTTGAGGAGGTCTTTTTTTCGTCTGGTTGATCATTCGTCGTTGGAGGAGATACCTGAGGGGACTAACTTAATCAAGGGTTGAAGAAGGTCATGCAGTTGAGCTAATACTTGTTTATTTGTCATTAGCCTCTTAACTATACTTCTTTGTAACCATGTGTTATGTTTCCCATCAGATGATGACACACCTGATGTATGCTGGGCACTGAAGTGGACTATGCGTGGGACAAATTCTATGACATGGAGTGGTCGTTTGCTGAGTAGCAGTTGCAGCTTTCAATGCCATTTTTTAAATGGATTAGCTGGGAAAGTAGCTGATTATCTATCGCGGCTTGGAGGCTCAGCTGTGGGATGCCCATGAGAGTCGGGATAAGGTTTTGACTGTGCAGGCTGACCTGGAGGTCAGGTTGAAAGGAGTCCATGAGAGTTTGGATGAGGCCTTGGCTGCCAGGATCGATTTGATGACCTAGCTCAAGGGAGTTCAAGAAAATCGAGACAAATTGGCAATTGAGCAGATGGAGGTTGTTGACCGTCTGGCATCTTCCCAAAAGTCTACTGCTCAAAATCTAGAATGCTTTGGATCATGAACATGCCGAGTTTTCTTAACATAAGGAACTTTATGACGTTGTTCTGCTACAAGTGTCCCAGCTTACTCAGGAGCGGGACTCCGAGCGTGCAAGTTGAGTTATGAAAGCGCTTGCAGGCAAACTGCGAGAGTGGCATCTCCAGAGTGCATGGAGAGTTGTTTGGCTTTTAGGCGCAGTAGGCAACCAAGGAGAATGAGTTCCTTGATGCCGCTGAGATTACTAACTTCAGCAAGGTTGTTGCTGGTAAGCTAGATTTGCTGGACTACATTGCACAAGATCATGCAGAGTGGGACTTTTTCGCCTACAGGTAGGTGGTTTTTGCCCGCTTTGAGAATGAGGATTGTTTTTCTTCTTCCCCGCAAAGTGGCCCTAAGGCTGATCCGCCTGTCGCGGAGATGAACTTCGATTCTGTTGTTCCAGATCCTATTGCCAACGTTGAGGCCATTCTAAATTTTGAGTTGCAGGAGGATGTTCTTTTTTATTAATGACAAAATTTTCCCTTTGTTTTTTCTTTATGTTTGTGCCAGTAGTTGTTGTACTTGCCATTTCTAATGCTTGATTAGATAAGGCTGAGTAGGTATCTACCCCCCACCTGAAGTAGGGCTTTAGTTTGGACTGAATCCATTTATTTCACTACACCAAAAATGGCCATTAGCAATGGTTTTAAACCGTGGGGGTAACCCATTGTGACGGCTTAGAGCCGTGGGCTGTAGAGGCGTCGCTAAATCCCCAGTAACGGCTAAAAACCGTGGCTAAAATATTAGCAACGGCTTTATCTCGAGGACGGTTGATGATTTAGCCACGGTTATAAACCGTTGCAACAATCTTAGCCACGGTTCTAAGCCGTGGCCAGGAGTAGCCACGACCTAAAACCGTTGCAAGTTTGGCCACGGTTTTAAGCCGTTGTAATAGGTTTAGCAACGGTTTTAAGCCGTGGCCAGTACTAGCCACGGTTATAAGCCGTGGCAAGGCAGCCACGGTTTTTAGCCGTTGCAATAATTAGCCACGGTTTAAAACCGTGGCAAAATTTTATTTATTTATTTTTTTAATTTTTTAATTTTTTTGCATTCCTTGATATTTATAATCATTCGAAAAGCTCCGAAACACCCTAATTTAGATTACTTGGTGAATGCAGAAAAATGTATTTGTTGGTTGGTGTTGTGTACTTGAACATAAAGGTCCACATGTTCTGACAAAAGCAGACACCACTGCTTCACACAAATTATGTTTTCATGAAATCTAGGGCTGCTGTGTGAGATCCTTCTAACAAGAAAAGAAGTTTATATAGACTTTGTTCTTAAGTTTGCATTCAGACATGGCAAAGATGTTATAATTTGCATAAAACCTGCGACACCGCCAGTTTCTTAAGTTATAAAGCATATCTAAACATGTTCTTTTAAAATGATGAAAACAAAGATACAAGTAATTATATCTGTAGCTATTATACATCATCTTTTACAGCTAGCTATTCAAATCTGAAGCTTCCTCTTGTAAGGTTTGCAAACTTAAAATGCTTTCCATCCATAAAAACCATACAAACGGGGGAAACAAAATCTTGATTTGATCGACCAAGCTTCAAAATAAATGAAACATTCAAGCCAAATCTGATGAATAAGCTTCATAACAAACACTGCTTCATTTTCAGTACATATGAAAAGAATAAGCATATATTCTTCCGAAAATTCTAGTTGATTTGTCACTACTTCCCTGATCCCAATGAAGTTATCTTTTTTATCAACTACTTCATACTACAATTTCAACTATTGACTGCAATAGGACAGCAACGGTTACTGGAAATCATGGTCAATCTGAGCCTTAAGGGATTCTTATCTTATTATGATAATCAGAAAAGCTATGATCCCTTGGGTTATTAATTACATACCCAGTACCCTCGCCGCTGCCTTCTTGAGGGAACGAGTTGAAAGTCTCCACTGTATCTTGCAGTAAAGGGACAAGAACTCAAAATGATATTTGTCGTCTCTGATCAAGGAGACTATGAACTTAGTACAAAAGCAAATGCAATTTTTTCTAGGTTAACTTACTCTAAGACCTCCAGTGCAGTGAACTACAGGAATAGTTCCATAACGTATTGCATACAACTGATTTAGACCACAAGGCTCGAATCTTGAAGGCATCAATAGTATGTCACAGCTGTGTATTTTCAAATATATTAACATTATTGAAAATTTTGAAGTGAGAACATTGCACTTTAAAAATCAATAGTAACCAAATACAATGTCTTCATGATGTAGGTTTAACATATACCATTCAGAACACTCTTTCTACTGCTTAGGAGTTCATCAAGACCGTATCCACCTTCTACAGTTGTTATTTCCCACGAATAACCCTGTAAGAAAGGTTAAAGTTGAAGAAAAAATATCATGAAGAAATGAAATATTTCTTAAGAAATCCTCTGACTATTATATATAAAAGTGAACACTTCCGTTATTTATTTACCTCTCAACATGATGCACACCCATTACTGAATCATCTTCAATAAATAGAAATTGATGACAAGGATTCATAATGAAGTATACTAACCTGACTAACTGTCAAGATGCGATCAAGCATTTCTCCACCATTTCTGCTGGAGCTATCCATGGCAGACATCCTTGCCCCCTGCTCACTACATGCGCTCTCTAGGACAACATTGAACATATCTTACTTGAGAAAAAAAAGTTTTAAAAATGAGATGCATCAAGTAAAACTTCATAGCTAGCAAACAAAATTGATGGAAGCATCATGTTCCTGGCATGCTCTAATATCAGATATACAAATATTGCATTCTTTCATGATGATGATGATGGATATGATGGATTCAACATCAACATATGCTCAGATGTAGGAAGTGGTATATTGTCAAAACCAAAGTTATGCATTTTAAATAGGAAGTGGCATGTTCTAATAAAAAGGTGCATAAAAGAACAAGTGTGTCTTACCTGCAATTGAGAGTCTGTTGAATCCACATGTTAGTCCAAGGTATCTTGCATAGTGGGGAGAAACCAAACAAGAAAATTAGTGGCCGGTAACAGTCAACAAGATGAAAGATTTGAGAGCAGTATGAACTTTACAAAGGAGAACAATAAAAACAGTAAAAAAAAGAGGTGTAAGCAGTGGAAAACTGGTTGAGAAAAATAGCCAATTGAGACTGACAGAGAAAAAGAAACATGTCAAACACAAACACACATGCACTAGACCATATAACCCAAGAAAATGGAAAGAAAATCACATATCAATAGCCAAGCAACTGACTAATCGTTGAGATATTGATCCTCAAAATTATGTTAGGACTCCAAAAACAATGAAGTATGACATGGCAGAATGGTGCAGTGCATGCCACAAAGGTTTTTTGAGTTGAGAAACATGAGAATTGTAACTATTCAATGAGCATCATGAAAGAAATACAAACTATGAAGGGTATTGAGTTCTAAACCAAAAGCACAGAATGGAAAGATATGAAAAAAGTAGCCAAAATGCTTGGAAAGGGGTGCCTAGCTGCACATCATTTTTGCCTTTGATTGAATATTGTTTCACCCTTGTCACTAGTCCTGTTGCTTCTTCCCCACTTCCACTTGTGACTTACCCCTCCACTGCTTAAATCTGAACCTCCCCAGGGTTCACCTTCTTCAATCTATTTCAGTCGACATCCATATGAAAAGGAGATCAACGGTCAAGCAAGTTGCAAGGTTTCACAAATGCCAGTCACTAGTAAAAAAGTAGACTGAAATAAAAATAGGATCACAAACAAGCAATACCTTTCTTGTTGGCCTTCTAGATATGTTTCTACACTACACCAAAAACCCCCATTAGCCACGGTTTTATACCGTGGGCGTAAGACATTGCCACGGCTAAGAGCCGTGGACTACAGGGGCGTCGCAAAATTTTTTGTCACGCTTAAAAACCGTTGCTAAACATTGTAGCAACGGTTTTATGGTTGAAGGGGAGGCGTTATTTGCATAAATTAGCAACGGTTATAAACCGTTGCAATAAAACTACCAACGGTTTTTAGCCGTGGCAAAATTAGCAACGGTTCTAAGCCGTTACCACGTGTAAATATTAGCAACGGTTATAAACCGTGGCTAAGAAGATAGCAACGGTTTATAGCCGTGGCTAACCATGGCAACGGTTATGAACCGTGGCTAAGTGTATATATTTGCAACGGTTTTAAACCGTGTCTAAATGTAGCAACGGTTTATAGCCGTGGCTAACCATGGCAACGGTTTTGAACCGTGGCTAGGTACATGTTTTTGCAACGGTTTTAAACCGTGTCTAAAAGTAGCAACGGTTTTTAGCCGTGGCTAACTGTGGCAACGGTTATAAACCGTGGCTAAATAGTGTGAATGAAACCGTGGCAAAGGTGATAGCAACGGTTTTTAGCCGTGCCTACCCATGGCCACGGTTTGAAGCCGTAGCAAATGTTAAATAATGCCCACGATTTATAGCCGTGGCAAGATGGAACAACGGTTTTAAACCGTTGGCAATTAAAACAAAATTCAAAAAAAAAAGAAATCTGTTTGTTGCAACGGTGTTAAACCGTTGCAAGTTACTATAATCGAAAAAAAAATTTATATATTTTTTTTTCTGCTGCAGCAAAATCACAGCCGTGGCACCTGCAAAATCAGTCCTTACTATAGTTTGTGTCATGCCTCCGACACGAATAAGAACCACCAAACTATATGCTAGATAAATACAAAATCAACCGTAAAAGGAACTTGTCAAGTTTTGACGCCAAACAAATAGCATTAATTAATGTACAATAACAGGATTAACCTGAACAAATGGAACATAGCTTGTTATATCAGGTTTCGCTCGCATCTAAAACAAAAGAATTTCTCTATGTTTTTCCAACAATACAAATCGCCCTAGTTATAATGTAAGAAAATACATTGATGCCCTTAGGAACAGGCCCCATTTCTTTCGGTAGTTGCTTGTTCAATATACTGAAAATGATGAGAATGCAGCACCTGGTAGTTGCTTGTATATGGCACCGGTGATGGTTGATACAATGACACACTTTGCACCCCAGAAATAAGCAATGTATGCGCATTCTCCTGTCCAACATACAGCCCGTACTGGCTCAGACCTTCAGAGCCCTGCAGTATAAAAATTAGTCAGTACTTAATGACAGACAAACATGACCTATAAAGATTGCTAATAAACCAATGACAGACAAACATGACCTATAATTGCACAATTATTGAAACAAGACAACATAGATACTCTTTAAGTACTTTATTGCATATGATCTGGACCTGGGTGTAACAATAAGTTGTAGCAAAAGCCCAAGTAGAAGTATCATCATCAACAACATATAGGTTTCATGCTGAAAAAAAATTCTACTAGACCAGATTATATGCTCCTAAAAAAAAATTCTACTCCACGGAACTCCTAAAAAACATTGCCATATATCCATTACATCCATCACAGTATATATCATCAATTACATAAGCTAAAACTTGATCATGTGACATCATAACATACCATGTCGTCCGATGTAAGAGTCCCAGACTTATCAAAACAACATATGTCCACCTGAAGGGAAAAAAATGTTAACATGAGCTAAAGCAACTTCTCGCTAGACTTTCTCGATCACGAAGGCTTTTTCTTCCATCAATTCAAAGCAAATTAACCATTGATACACAAAAGAACTAAAGGAACTTGTAAGAGTACATGTAATAATTAAACACCAATATAACAATGACAAGGGAATGAATATTGTGTCCGACACAGGTGTGAGGTGCCAGATACGTCAACCCACAAATCCACCAATACAGGCACCATTACTACATTAGATAAGACTTTTTATCCTATTTGCTTGAAATCACAAACGAAATAGTCATTTATGCTTAAATGTCGAGGAAGTGAAGTAATCACTTCAATTTTTTCATCATATTGATTCCGGTTATAAGTTTACTAGCTTGCTAAACTGAATCAGAAATTCTAAATGTCGAGGAAGTGGGCGAGGAAATAAGCGAGGGGAGGGAGGTGGCGGGATGGGAAAATCAATCAATTTAAGAACATAAAAAAGGAAAATCAGAATGGCATTGAAAACCACCATGAGTTTACAAATCACATTTCCATTTTTATAGAAACTTTGCAATTACATACACGAATTACACGTGTTTATCTTTCCTACCAACACACTATAATCTAAATATAGACTCACTTTAATTCCTAACTAGATTATTTCAAGATTTACTTCTTGTCAGATTTTTTTTTTTTAAGGTTTTACTTTTATGACAAGAGATTATGAAAGATTTGGATTACAAAAAAACTTTTATAGATTTCTACAGATTTTTGGATAACTTATATTTTATGACAAATGGCAGACTACTAAAAAATCTACTGATTTAATTGGAAAAGCCATTAAGTCCTCCTTATCTTTTTACAATTAGTACAAAAATTTCATTAATTAAATACATAAAACTTTGTAAAAAATTGAAGAGAAGAAGAGTGGTTAAGCTGGGATGTGAGGAAGGCCAATGAGATGATCAGGGTTGACAGCTATGGAGAACCCTCCAAAAATGGGCATCTGATAAAGACCACCTTCCTTCTCTCTTCCTCTCAAGTCTTAATCATGTTTTATTTTAGTTAATAACAGTGTGTTCATACAGTTTCTTGAATAATTAATTAATTAATATAAAATTATTACATTTAAAAAAAAACCTTTTGAACAGGTGACAGGTGAAAAAGGAGGGATGCCTGGCCTATTTAAACCCCCTCACCACCCCACTCATTCTTCCCCCCTCTCCCTTGCATTTCTTCTCTTCCTCTATAGTGAAGAGATTCTCCATCTCAATCTCTCCATTTCTTTGCCATTTCTCTATTTTCCATTTGGTAGGCTCTCTTTTCCTCCAATATACTTCTGCATTTGCTCTTCTTCTTTTATCTTCCTTTCTTGTGGTATTGCATGCAAATGCAAGTAGTGATCTATTGTTATGGTTTTGGTGGCCTTTTTCAGTCTATGGGTTGATTGAAAGGCTGCTTGAAATGATATAATTGTTGTCTAAATTATTTCAAATAAATACTATGGACACTAACCTTCACATATGGAATGACTTGGAGAACAGCAGACGCGCGTAGAACACGCATCAATCTCTCAATCGTAGAACATGCAGCACACGCGCGTTTCTGCGACAAATCAAGTTACACCGGACTGCCCAGATCAACCGGCATACACATGCTCCAACCGCATGTCGCCACATCTCATCATGTCAACGCTGCGACACAGCAGCAATGCGTCCCAGCAGCAGCAAACCCAGCAGCAACAACAAAGCAGCGCAGCAACAGCAAGCAGCATCAGCAACACAGCGCAGCAACAGAATGGCACTCTGTTTGCGACAAAGTGCTCTGCCTAAACCGCGAAATGCTGGAATTTTTCGACAGAGTGCTCTGCCCTTCCATCCAAGAAATGCTGGAATTTTGTCGCGACAGCGAGCAACCCACTGCATCTCAGAAAGTCCGCCCCTTCTCCTGCAGCCGAAACATCCATGCACAATATGTATCCGCATAAAACAACAGCAATTTTAAATAACTTGCAATTTTCCATTTATGGAAATTCAATCACCTTAATAATTGATGAGCATTATAAACTTAATAATTGCAGAATTGGTGCATAATAACATAAAGAACCACAGATACCTTCCGTATAGGTAGTGCAGATATGAATGTTGTCACAGCCAAGCGATTATTTGGCAAAATAAACTGTCCATTCGGCTTGTTTATATCTGAGCATACCTACAAGCATGCCAGAAAAGTAAAATATACGTGCGCACGGGAGGGCGTGGTGAATAAAAACAACACCACCAACCTTTATAGAGGGCAACTGTTATCCACAGTCAGACAAAACCATGCAAAAGATAAATTACAACTAAAATGATCAGATATCAAACAGCTACCTTAGCAAGCAAGCGGTTTGGTGCCACTCCAGCACTACATGTAAGACCAGTCTCCTCGTAAATAGTTGTTCTGAGTTCAGAAGCGATCTTCCAGATGAGGGTAAAAAAGAGAAAAATAAAGGTTGTAAGGTTAGATATGGATTAAAAATAAACGCTTGATCAATTAAATCCACAATGTTAAGGTGAGAAAAATAACACAGTTCAAGGAATTATTTATTTGAGTTGTAAACTTACTTCTTCACTCCTAACATCCCTTTCTTTACAGATATAACTTATATCAAGGTAGGCTTCGTCCAGACTAGATGCAATGAAGTTGGGGTCATATTTCTGGAAAACTAAAAAAACAAGAACATTTTACCAACACAAACAACGAATCCTCAAGCATACACAGTAAGAATATCCATGCAAGCGTTACCAACCTTTTCTGGTTAACTCACTGTAATAAGTATATTTTTTGAAATCTACTGGAACAAAAATCTATTTTGGGCATAACTTGCGTGCAATAAAACCTGGCATTGCTGCGCGAACCCCATATTTGCGTGCCTGAATAGTGAATAGTCAACAGTTGTCAGTCATGCTCACATAGAGTTGTTTACCAAAGCATAGAAGTATGCTAGATGCCTAGTCAACAACTTACTAGACCTTATTACTTATTGATCACCAAAGCACTTATGTGGTAAAATCAATTTGATATCTTTGTTTATTAAAACATACAG
This sequence comes from Berberis thunbergii, assembly GCA_003290165.1. NCBI lineage: Eukaryota > Viridiplantae > Streptophyta > Magnoliopsida > Ranunculales > Berberidaceae > Berberis > Berberis thunbergii. The sequence continues at coordinate 92,144 of QNQO01001978.1, read as the reverse complement.
TTAGCTATTCACACCTCATAGTTAGCTGTGGAGATCATAGACATGCCACCAACAGCCATTGGTTTTCCCTTCAATGAAGGATTAACCAATGTCTCTACAGCAGCATAAAAAGCATCCATGTCAACATGCAGCCATTCTAGTCTGTCTCTGGCTCAAATAGTATCTCTCAATACATAATTCTTCAAGCATTATAATAATGGCCACACACCAAATCCATTAGAATCTCATAAAATATGAAATGTAGTTATGTAAACCACAAAGTTTATACCGCTCCATAATGCATGCCAATCATTTGGGTCAGTCCACAGGGTTCATCTATAGAAGGAACCAACACCATATCTGCTACAGCATAGAGCATGTGGGACAGCTCCTCGCTACAAAAGAAAGCCAATCATCAATGAACAGGACACTGGTCATCAACATCAAGCGATATCAAATATTCAGGGAAATAAAAAAAAACAATTTACTCTTCTTTTTCATGAACTATTTATAGAGATTTTTTTTATCAAGTATTTTCAACATCACAAGCAAATAAATACCTAGCTTAGCATCAAGGATCAAGTTTTATTAAGTCTTACCTATATGTCTGAAGGATACAGATATTGGGACCTTGATTATGCTGCAAAACAAATGCTCCAACCAACGCTGCGACAGACAGCAAGGGTCCCAGCAGCAGCAAAACCAGCATCAGCAGCAACTCAGCAGCAACTCAGCTTATAAAGCAGATCTAAGAAAAAAAATCACCTGTACTGTAGGAATTCCATATAAAGGGGATTTTTAAAGAGAAAATGATCAGGTAAACCAAAGATTTTATTAATGAGCATATCAATCCTTTCTTAAGTATATAATCTTATCTAACCATTCCTTCCACACACACTACCAGATTTTATTTCAAAAGAATGTGATCAGATACGCAGAACCCACTACTTGCAAATAAACTGTAATGCATACACATGCATCCAAACAAAGAATATGAACTTCAGACAATACAAAGTTACAGAGCAAAACATCAGAAAATATAGAACATGGATAGCATATACAATATAAAATAGCTTAAGTTTCACAAACAAAATGAAGATGTTCTCTTGGAGTGGACTAGGTTCATAGAAGGCTCATTATTATGTGGATCCTAGTTTATTTCAAACAAGCAAAGCGTGTATTGTAGAAACAAATACATGTTTATTTAAAATGTAAATAACATGTAAAAATAAAACTTTAAATAACTAAAAACTGATGAAGGTAATAGATACATCGATACAAAAACATGTGGGATTCACAGCTATATATATAAATAAATGAGTTATATCTAGGGCACTTAGCAATCAAACCTTTAGGTTGCACTTTGTCAGTATCAGTTGACGGGGGAGCGACGAGAGAGGGAACAACTATTGGTGCAGGAGGGTTTGGTTTTACTGCTATGGTTGCTGCAGCTTGGACTGTCGTTGTAGCTTGCACTGTGGCTGGTATTTGCAGAACTGTCTTCTGAGGCTCATGGTGAATGCCAGAACCACCGGATTCATCCTTCACAGTTGGTAAAGAGGTGTACGTGGCTTCTGCAATGCCCCCATTAGCTCCCATTTGATCAGTAGCACCTATAAATACCAAGAAAAAAATCTCTTGACATGCTTATGATGCAATAATGATAGGTGATCAAGCGCTTAGTTAAGTAGAGTCAATGTGACAAACCTGAAGTGTGCAGACAGTATCGGTGGATGAAAAGATTGTACCAACGGCTGAACCAAAAGAACATTAAGCAAATTGCATTCAAGACATGTACATCACCAAAGTGCAACCCTGGATGCCTGTAGACTGACACTTGCCCAGAAATTTGTCCATCACCACTGTATTTCAGAAAATATAGACCTTAGATGCCCCTATCAATCATCAAGTTCCGCATGAGTTCTAAACCATACTAAGAAATCACCAACGTCCAAATCCCCCATCTTGTCTCCTTTTGGATCACTTTTGTAAAGTTTCACCCCAGTCTTGTATTTGAAGCACAAGGAAAGTCTGATCTCTGTTGCAGGGTTCAATGATCCATGACAAGCGCAAGAGAATTGATGGATAGGATCTACAACCTCAAATGCTATCGCAATGACATTCCTTTCCCAATCACAAACTTTGTATCTCCGTGACACTGAAGGAACATGATTGCTTGGAGAAGGAAACCTCGCAACACCTTGAGAAGATGATGGTAATGGAGATGGTTGTAATGGAGATGGAGGTAATGAAGATGGTGGTAATGGAGATGGAGGTAATGGATTATCTGGTTGCCTTGTCGATTGTGCATCGGATGACGGTGTATCTTCAGTTCTTTGAACAACTCCTTGTATTCCCTCACTTGTTGATGGTCTTACATAAGTTCCACATTCAAGTCTCTCTCGTATCCATCTAACATTTTCTTCCAATCTTTCATATTTTTCTTCCCTTTTTGGCTTCCAATGTTTTTTCCAATAGCAATGAACGAGCGGGAAGTGCAGCATCATACTTCCTTTTAGAGACAGTGGTTCCAACACAACGAGTACGTCCCCTCGCTTCTTGGCCAAACACTTGGCTTAGAGGATCATCATCAATAGTGAGGTCAATGTTACCTTGAGTTGAAGATTCTTGCAATGCAGCTTTTTTTGCTTTAACTTGTTCCTTCAAAAGAATGAAAAAATAAAATAAATCAGGACACAAATAATATTCAAACAACTACAAAGTAAATTAAGATTCGGGTATAAAAGACATCATTGGGCACATACCATATATTGTTCAGAACCACGCGTAGGTTTTCCATCCTTTCCCGTGTGACAAGCAATCCATATGTCAGTGCGTGTGACTGGTTCTCCATCAGGGTTCTTCTCAACCTATATACTTGAAAGATTAGTCTCAGCCTATAAAGTTAAATGGTATATAATATTGTACTAGTAGCTAGAAACTCAATTACCATTTCGTACTCTACTTCTGCAACACTCTTTTGGCCACCCCCCCATACATACTTTGAAGCCTTTTTGTTTTTTGCATTTTGGTCTCTAATTGCCTTCGCTTCAGGGGTGCTCTCATGGCGAACAAACTCCTTCCAATCCTCCTCTCTTACACCATTTGGAACATGCTTCTCTTCTTCCTCAATGGTAGGATACTTATCCAAATAATTCTTCCTAAGATGTGCCTTGAACCTTCTATAATATTCAGGCATTTTCAAATGCACACTCTTTTTCACATAATTTGGAATGGCGTATTCACGCTGCAAATAAGTCATTGAGATATAAGTTGAAAATAATATAAGACATTATGAAAATCAATGATGTAAAATCTCACCTTGAGGCCATTCCACACATCCTCTTTGTAGTTGTCAGTAACATGGTGCCAACCCTTGAATTTGATGGGCACAAGGGTTTCAACAAGCTTTCCAATGTTTTTATTGAAATTTCTAGCACCAGGTCCAACTGCTAAACCGTGGAGGTTGAACTGTATGGTCTGTTTAACTTCAATGTCATCATTTGTAGATCTGGTGACATCAATGGTGGAGAGATCATTGCCGCGAGTACTATCCATCTCTATCAATGAAGACAGTTATAGATATTAACCATTATCAAACAAAAAGAAATAAGAATCAACTATATACACCACATTTATAGATAATTTCATTCCACAACATATCACCACAAATAGTTTTTTTATAAAGCATTGGAAAAGCCAATCTGAATACATAGCTACAAAGCTTCCCTTTCCCAACTCAAAAGTCTAAATAAGAAACAAAGACAAAATATTTGGTCTCAACCAAAGAGGATGACTAAAATAGCATTAGAAATGCATCAAAAAATATTGTAGCATAGTCAATTAAAATTCCAGTAAGCTCTTCAGGTTGGGGTTGTCTTTCAAGATGCTTTGATACACAGTGGGAATTTCCTTTTTATCGACATTAGTGTTCAAGCCTCTTTGATAATGTAGAACTACATGCCACCCGTCATTTGATTGATCTTTCCAATAAAATACTCCACTTGCTTCTTGAGCTAAAATGAATGGATCCTCTTCCACCTTTCTTTTGTCTTTTAGCTTCGACAAGTTTACCATCTCATGGTTCCAAATTGGGTCCACCTTATATGCATTTTTCTTATCTTCCACTTTGACCCAATCACAATAGAAGACAGTTTCTTTGAAATCAATGTAGTCTAGCACCAGTATGTCTCTAACAACTCCATACCATTTGACTAGTTGGTCCTTTGGCCTCTTATCTTTCTTACTAGCAACAAAATGAGCAATGGCATCCATGGAGACACCACTAATGAACTTCAATTCATCCAGTTGTGTTGTCATATTTGTTATGGTACCCTATACAATGTTTCATTGACCGTCTTTCTACATTCCCAATCCAATTCATTGACCTTCTTTCTACATTCCATCCCCATATCTTTAATGAAGAACAGTGTTTTCTTTTCTATAAATGATTTGATGAATAAGTAAGAGTTGATATGAGGATCAGAAGAGCTAGTACAATATAATCAACTTTGTCAGTTAAGTAGCTTTAGATCATACTTAATATCATTACTTTATAATATAGCAATAAAAGAAGAAAATAATGCAATGTAAAGAACCAAATCAAGAATAATAAGGTTGTCAAACCATAAATCATGCCTTTGAAGAACTCCTTCAATGCAAGTATTATTTTCAGCACAGGACTTGCATGACAAGCTGAATGGAAAAATGTAGCCAAAGACAACTTGCCAACTTCACTTACTGATCCACTCTTCATAGATTCAAAGAATATTAGAGAGACCCATAAATAGTTGTCGGCAAGTCATCCTTGGCTGCACCATACATTCTGAGCCTACATGCAAGGCCATAGCTGAGAATGACCAAAAAGAAAAGAGAGATGAAATGAAGAACAAAGAGATGAGTGGTTGACTTGAGTATAAGGGTAGGGACAGTCATAATAACATTGCCTTGAACGCCCATTTAATTAATTACTCGTTCATCAAATTACCCAGCTCATCTCCTAACTCAGTTAATTAAGTTAAGCAACCTAGCTACCAATCTTGAAGAAGAAAATAATAACAATAATAATAATTGAATATCACACACATCTCCTGATGAGTACAAACCTAGCTAATTACATTCTGTTATGAACTGACCTTTTTGTGATGAAGTTTCTGCAGAATTGGAGAATCAAGCAGTGCACTCTCAGTACCAAGGTCAGAGTGGATGAATTTCTGGATGTTTTGTAACCTGGCAAGACACATTCAAGTCAAGAACAACCAAAGAAAGTCGAACAAATCAATGAAGACTGATTCTGCAAACTTGATTATTTGTATTGAATGCTTCTGTAAAAATTACAATGGAAGGATTGAAATGTAAAGGCAGTATTCGAGATTGCCACTCTCCTCAATGAGCAAAGATCAATTGTACTCAGTATTACAGAAATGAATGAATGTTATTTCCCAAACTTGCGGTTGCTACCACCAAATGGTATACCATCCGTAGTGACTTGTCCCTTGGAAAACAAGGGGTACTCTAAAAAATTTCTTAGGGCAGCAAGTAGGGATGTTCAATTTTACTACAACTACTCAATATAAAACTGTTCATCTAAAGATAATCAACAAAGATTTGACTTTTTTAACTATGCAATTATTTTCTCTAGTCAAACAAAAATTGGAAAAAGAGTAAATTATACTTCTCTAACAATATCACCCAGATTACTTTATTTCTCCATCTCTTAGTCCTCACCTTACTCCCTCCCACACCTAAAATTGATCTCCCAGTATAATTCGATCACCGACCTCGAGGGAGGAAAACAACCATGCTGGGAAAACAGCCACACTCTTCTTAATCGAAAAAGTTTTTTATTTTCTGGATATCCATGTAAGAAAGCGAAGCAAAAGCATGGCTACCACAGGTGAGAGAGTAACATTCGAAGGCCTTCACAAGCCAAATAGTTCCAATCACCATCATAAAAACTCCCTCACCAACCACTGAGCTACCTCTTTCCCTTTCAACTAACCCTCAATCTTTTAGGAAACTCAAACACTTCGCTATATTTTCAATCAGAATCTCTACTAACTGCAACAACTTCATAAGTTACAGCCTAAATACCCTTGTCACACTCGTGCGGTGCTATCCAAGCCCAATATATCAAGTTTTTAAAGACGATGCACACAATTTTAATTCCACATTTATAAAAGAAATAATAAATACAAATTCATATTAAAAAGGCTTTGTATCAATAGGGTTTCAACAAATGGCCATTCTTAAACAGGCTGGGTGTAATCTGCCTTTAGACAACAACAGACATGTCACGAGCAATGATATTGTCCCCAACCTAGACACTTGTGGCTCTCATGTGTGGGATTTGTACTAAGTGGACTCTACCGCCCCCAAATCTCTTCACTGTTGAGAGAAATGTCTAATCCTTATTAACAACACAAGATGTGACTTGTTAACCCATGTGGGACAAATTCGCATGCTCAAATTGAGCCACATATGCAATAGAGGTGAGGTTCAGGTTGGCGAAATATGGCATGACAAGAATCTGACATGAAACAAATCTAACACGGCGCAACCCACCCATTTATAAGCAATGTCCAGCCAAATTGTAAGAAATGGTAAAGCACTCCAATAAATAGCCTTGCACTTACAAAATCGACTAAAATATTTCAACATTACGAAGGTTTAGAAGGTAATTTTTATCTTCTCAAGAGATATCTTGAAATGTGGCATACACCATACAATGGTTATATTGTCATTGTGATATCATGCAAGAAGAAATGGAAGTTAAATAATAGACTGAAATGCTAATGTAAACTAAACTATTGTATGTTTATTTTGTAGGTTTAATAAATTTTTATTAGAAACCCCTCATTACATTAAAAGAAATTACTCAAATAACTGCAATTCAGGTTTTTGTAGAATGCTCCTTGTAAATCACCAAAGACAACAACAGAGGGAGTAAATACTGGTTCTCCTATGTATCATTAAAGTTGACTCTATTAGAATATCCCCAAAATCCCAGTTCAACCTATAATAAATTGAATCTTAGCTATTAAAAGTCAGAACACATAATATAAAAAGAAAACAAATAGACTGAAAGGAAAAATCATAAACTTCATATTTGATTGGTACTATACCAAACTCGACATTCCAATAAAGATCATCAAGTATCCAAGTTATAAACTTTTGGTCTGTCTAATCATCAAATCCTTCACTAAACATTAATACATCTACATAAACAGAGCTAAACAAAAGAACAAAATTCTCACCAAAAATAAACAACTTGACTCCAAAGCGTGAAAACCCTTTATCAACTTCAGCTTCCGGACTGCAAAATCAAACTCATTTATCAAAAATTTCATCTCATAAATCAAAATCCTATTTTCTAACCAGTCCCCAAGAAAACCCTCATAAACTACAACAAAACTGTAAATCCCAAACTGATAAAATGATCCCAATCCATACAAACAAATTCAAACCCATATTCATTTCAATCCATACAAACAAAAAAATCCCATTATGTTCGTAGAATCTAACCAATGATTTTGGTTTTGTTTTTAGCAGAAATGAACAGATAAGACATTGAAAGCAAGAGTAGAAAATGGAGATTGAATGAGAGATCACAGATTGAGTAACATTCACTTTCAAGAAGAATTCAACAATCAAACAAAATGCTCATTGTAAAAAAAAACAAATCATCGATCCCTAATTTCATCCTAAATAAAAGAGAACCCTGATGAACCCTAATTTCACATAAATAAAAGAGAGAGAGAGTACCTCTTCGGTTGCAGTGGCTGTCGATTTTGAAGTCGAGGGAAGTCGAGGGAGGAGCAGGGAAGTCGAGGGAGGAGCAGGGAAATCGAGGGAGGAGCAGGGAAATCGAGGGAGCGGGGAAGGAGGGGAGGAGGGAAGTCGAGGGAGGGAGCAGGGAGAAGTCGAGTCGAGGGAGGGAGCAGGTCGATGGAGGGAACCGTCGAGGGAGGGAAGCAGGTCGAGGGAGAGAAGGAGAGAATTTGCGAAATTTTTGTCGATGAAAGTCGAGGAGGGAACGTCGAGCGCCAAAAATAGCCCGCCCAATTTTTTTTGCTTTTCATGTAGCCACGGTTTAAAACCGTTGCTAAATTTTTTTTAGCAACGGTTTTTAGCCGTTGCTAACTCTAGCCACGGTTTACAACCGTTGCTAATTTTTTTTGTTGCAACGGTTTTTAGCCGTTGCTAAGCCTAGCCACGGTTAAAAACCGTTGCTAAATTTTTTGTTGCAACGGTTTATAGCCGTTGCTAAGCGTAGCCACGGTTAAAACCGTTGCTAATTTTTTTTTTTGCAACGGTTTTGGGCCGTTGCGAACACTTCCCACAGTCTATAGCCGTTGCTAATATTAGTAACGGTTTGAAACCGTGCCAAATATACCAACGGTTTTAAACCGTGGCCAGGGTGTTTATTAGCCACGGTTTTAAGCAGTTGGTACATATAGCTACGGTTTTTAGCCGTGGCAAATGTACCAACGGTTTAAAACCGTGGGCAGCTCGGCGTAGCTAAATGGCCCTTTTGGTGTAGTGCTAGAATACTTAAGCTGGGAGTAATCAAGCCAATTCTGCATCTTTTCTTTTCCTTAACCAAATTAGAAAGTGTGTTTGCATTGTAAACAACCTAAGTGTGTTTGACAACATATGTTCAAAAACTTGATCAGATCAGAGATCTATAATCTATAGACTTATTAACTGATACAAAGATAATGGGAAGTTCTAAATATACTGCAATGCATGAACATGTATAGCTTCTTACTTTCAAAGCAACAAAATAGTTGAAGCAAGGTTGGCAAGTGAAGTGAACTGACCTAAAATTTCAGCTTTCGGAGTCACTGTGTACAACTTCTCTGCACCATTAATCCAAAAGTATATGAGAAAACTTCAGAATTTCGCAAAGAATATAACCACTGACCAACTAAAGATTTTATGTTCCAATTGAAATTAATCTACAACCTCTTAAATTGGACATCAATGAGATATGCAATCAATGATATGGTTTGAATTGTCTTCCCTAATCCATTGAAGTCCTTCCAGCTGGTAAGGTCTTAGCTCTCCACCTTGAAGCATAGACGGTTGCTCAGTAACCTGTAGAGTACTATATACTCACATAAAAGGTAACAATCTCAGAGTTGAATTTTGTTTCTTGAAGATATATTGTGAATGGAAATTTTTGAACAGGTTACAATACAGAAGTTTTTTTCCTAGAAAGATACTGGTTCAACATTATAATTAGAAAGAAATTAGCAGAAGTGAATAAACTCCATTATAGCCATATGTAGCAAGCGTAACTCAGTTTTAAAATAACAAAGAATAAACCAAAAAACAAATGAAACCTAAAGATCAATTGATATCAATATACCTTAGATGAAATACATGTTGGCTCAGCAGAATTAACATAACTAGACTGCTTCAGTAAATCGAGTGAGCTGTCTACATCCATCTCTTCCACCAAATCGGAGCCCCCTAGAGGTAACACTTTACAGCTTATTAGAAATTGTAGACAACAAAAGTAAACCAAAATAAAAATTGAAGACAACCACTTAACACTTTCTTTCGTAGTGTCACGCCCTGATTTTCGAGAAAAATGAAATCCTAAAATCCACGTAGGATTATCCGTTTCCCCAAAACTCGGGACGTGAAATTCAATAACAACAGAGACATTTAGCAGCAAAGGCAAAGTATATTTTAGAAAATAGGAACAAACTAAAATTTATACAAAAGTCTAACCAGGAAAAACTGACGTCGCTAGCCCCACTAGCGGAACTCCCGTAACGTTGCTCAAAAGTCTCTAAACCTGAAAAGCTAATCGGCTACATTCCCAAAGGAATGTACCCAAAAAGCAAAAGCTCACTTGGGTCAGCAATAAAGCTGGTGTGAGAAATCTTCATCCCAAAAATCAATAGAATCACACGTGATAAACATCAAACTAAACACAAACAACAAACCATCACACCAATAGGTAGTTCCTCAACGAGGCAAAGGTGTGATGCAAGAAAACACAGTTCCTAGAATTTAGTTCCTCAACGAGGCAATCATATCATCATTCTAATATGTAAATACGCATTTACCTGTACTTACCCTATAGGAGTTGACTATGGCAAGTCGGACCTGCAAAAATATTAGTGGACTTTCCATCCTGCATAAAAAGGACTAGAAACAATGTAACGTAATTTATTCTTTTTATTTGAATTAGGTTCATCTTTTTAACGGATTGATCACTTAGACGATACCACATTCGCACCACCTCCGTGCAGAACATACATACCTGTATGCCTCTCTCATATAAAGGAGGACTACTCCGTCATCCATGCCTAAGTGGGGACATCACATACAGACATGCATCGCGGATACCCCTAACTATATGAGTACCAAAAGCCACCCTTGGGCTATCAATGCGCATAAACTCACGTCACATTTTTCACGGATAAATATCAAAGCCTATTTTAGGCATACAAATTCACCACATTTTCGCAAGACTAACCCGAAGGTTATTTTAGTTTCTCTAGTAAGAAATGGGTGCCCCAACTCAGCAAGACGACCCACTGGTCATTTAGTTTCTCTAGTAAGTGAGGGGAAATCATAAACAAAAAAGATGTGATAGTTCTAAGTGATACAAGCCCAAGTGGTTTATATTTTCAGAAATCAAGGCTTACCAATATCATTTATTTTTCATAATTTAGAATTCTTCCACAATGACATTTTGTCAAACATGAATTGATTTACAATCTATTCACCCACATTTTTGGGGAAAACATAGCATATTCATTAATCATGCTATGTAACAATATGGCAATCAAGCCACTCCTTGATTCAAATATCCAAATTCTTCATAATGCATAAACAAGTCAATATGCATACAAATCTCCAAATTTATCACAATGCATTAATATTCATCAACCATTCAAACACTAACCAAACAAAGTCACACCCAATCAATAAAATGGTAAACATGGGTGACCCCCAAACATGAACCCAGCAAGCTAGGAAAATCTCACACATCAAACAGATCAAAAATATTGGAGATCAAGCGTTTGCAGCACAAAACACCACAAATAAGGCAACCTCATTCTCAAACATGCCTAAAATCTCACAATTGAATTACCTGAAATAAAACCCGTCATTTCCATACAAGCAATATACATACAGTATACATCAATTAAAATGACCAGCCCTAAGATGATCCCTCTTCCAAGGTTAACAATAAAATTCTTCACAGCAGTATGGATTCAATTCAATCCTTCAATGTTTCCTATCACCTATCACCAACCTCTTTCTCTCCCTAATACAACTTCTAATAGGTTACTTCCACACATGCTACCATCACATAAATCAAACAACCCCATAACTCCCTCAATGACATGAATAATGATCATTTTCACCACTAAAATGGAATACTTTTAATTATGTGATCTGATTTTCTACCTTTGCATATGTTAAGACTCGATCCACCTCACTTGTCGTTCACCATGTTGAACACACAAAACTGATATCTAAGTTCTAAATATATATTTCTTATGATGATCCAATTAGATATGTTTATTCAACTTTTTCAATCATGAGTATCCAACCAAGGGTAAAATATGACAATGGCTAAAAGATGAAGGACTATGAGTTTAGAATATTCAATCATACTTAACATCTATCAAACCAATTAGAATAAGGATGAATATATCCCCACTGAATTTGTCATCCAAAGAGATAAAGGGCTAAGAGTTTCACTTACACCTTACACCCAAAACCTTTGAAATGAGATTTAAATCAAGCAATATAACAAGCCTAAGAATCAATTCCAAAATCATCAAGGACACACAAATACCAGTCATCACACCGCCAAACCAAAATCCAAATCATAACCACACATCCTCGCAACAAAACTCACAAACCCCATCATCAAATCCTCACAAATACAATCACTAATTCAGTCAAGAAACAAGGATTTGCAAAATACAGGAAATAAGAAAACTCACAGTAAAAGAGAAAGAATGAAGAAAACTCACAGATTTTAAATCTTATGGCGTCCACACGAATAGGTCAAACCAACTTCCCAGCAAGAACACAAAGTGATTCTGCGTCCACTGCCCTGCTTTCCCTTAGACCATTGTCTATTATACGCCCCAATCCTCTACAATTCCAGGTTACAGAGGCTGGTTTAAACATCATTAACCATGCCACCCATATTTTAGTTAATCTCCACTCGAGCTTCCATGTGCCTACATTCGACATCCAAGAACTTGGTCTATGTTATCATCCCATCTAACCCCAATTTGTTCACCAAGTACCAGCAGCTCATTGGCACGCCCACCATCAGCTCATTCGACATCCAGTATCAATACTCGCATAAAAAAAATAAGAGTATTCAATCGAATTCGGGGACAAAGAAGTCGCCTTTTCTTCTCTCTTGAAGATTTCTTATGCTTATCTTTCCTATTTAATTCATGACTGTCGGCATCAGAAGAGTCATCCACAGACTTCAGTTTACTGGCTATCTTTTTATCTTTGAAAAGTTCACCACAATCAACAACTTTCACAGTGCAAGTAGGTTTCCCCTTGTCCGAAACTGCTTTTTCAATCTTCTTCAATGTTTCTTGACCTTGCATGAGCTTTCCAAACACAACGTGTTTCCCATCGAGATGGTGTGCAGCCTTGAAGGTAATAAAGAACTGAGACCCATTTTCATCTGAAATACCTTGCTAACCCCAACTTCAAGAAGGGCATATAATGAATAAGCTTGCCCAAAGAACTTCTCTCACTTCAGCTGATTCTTGCCATTGCCCATCGCCGCCATCGAAGAAGAAATCGTGAAGAAGAGAAAGAGAAAAAGAGAAGAGGGTTTGCACAAGAGAATAAAGAAATAAGGGTTCTGGTTTTATACTATGGGTGGTTATTCGCCCTCACTAAAATTCGGAGGGCACCCACCCTCTAAACACACTAAATAAAACCCTAAATTTTGAAATTCACATTCAATTAAATGTAACCCTATTTTATTTAATTAAAAATAAAATAAATTATCTTTATGAAATTTAGGGGTGTTCCATTATACACACGTTAAATGACGAGATTCGGTAGGTAAGAAAATTGACTGAATTTTGAAAAATACTAGTTGTCAAACAAAAGAAGATTTTGAAACACAAATTTCAATTGAATTTTAGAAACATAAATTATTTATTGTTATTTGAAAAGTAGGGGTGTTACACGTAGACCGATTGTTGAAGATAAAATGCTAGCAAACTAACCACTTGTACTTCTCTCAAGCATTATGCAGCCATCCTCTCCAAGGGTGACAATAACAAATTTGATATTGGGCAGTTTTAGAGCCATGGACACAAGTGCACTTGGAATTGATGGGGCTCCTGTCCAATCCTGCCCATTAGAGACGAGTATTTGTTAGACACAGAATTTGCAATGCAAATTAATAAATGCTACAACATTTATATGTAAAAACCAATGGTGAAAGATAAGGTATATAAGCAGAAACAGGGAGTGCAAAGGGAAGTCAACTTATTTCTTCTAAAGGATGCTTTTACTGCATAGCATGATATTAAAATGCAAGGAGCACAACCTTTGTGCTTTTCTACCTAAGAAAGGGGATTTTGTATTAGTTTGGTTCTTCCTTTCCATACTCCCCTCACCCTTCTGCCCCAACTCTTACAGTACTATGCGTATTAGTAGATTCCAAGTGAAGTTAGAGAAACAATCACATTATTATAAGCAACGTGTTGCATTAGTTTTGGTTCTCACTCTCCTCTCCTCCTATAAACATTGTAGACCCATTGCTGAAAACAAAAAGCTGGACAACTTGCCACTTGTAATTTTCCCAAGCATTATGCAGCAATCCTCTCCAAGGGTGACAAATACAATAGACATTGCCAGTTTTACTATTCCTGAACATTATCCTAATTTACTAGATCATGTTCAAATCTTGCACCATAAATAAGAAGAAACAAACCTGCAAAAGAAACTATTCAAATATTTGAAAAAAATACCTGCATGAGTGTGTTCAATACATATTTACAAGATCGTGAAAAAGATCCAGCAAGACTGAAGTCAAATGTCTTGGCAACCTATTAGAAAAAATATTAATTAAAGGTAAAGTGTGAATCTTAAATATACAAGAACAAGGAAAACTATTTTTTTTCACTAGGAAGCTCAAATATATTTTTACCTTAGCCTCAAGGCAAGAAACAAGTCTATCTACATCCTTGATAAGATCATCCATTACAGTGCTTTCAGGATCGTCTAATCGGATACAGTCAGAACAAGAGTGAAACTAACATCTTCACAAGTTAAAATAAACACGAAAATCATATACGCATGTGCAATGAAATGAGTTTTTAATCTTGAAATCTTGACACCCGTCCAAGGTAGCAAAAAATAGGAGAGAAGTCATAGGTTACGAGGTGTGGGCTAGAGATATGCCGTAAGAAATAACAAAACGGAAGTGCGCCATGTTATTACACCAGATGTCTAATATGAGACTAAATTCAAGTGAATGTAGACAAGCAAGCCTTGACTTGTGAATATTTAGTAGAATAAACCTCAAGATCTTAGACATAATACTATGGGACACTCCATCTTAGGCCAAGGACCCTTTCATTTCATAAAAAAGTGCAGCATCGTACACTATGGGACACTCCATCTCAGACAATAGCAATGGGATTTCTTTGTAATGCATGTAAATGAGTATGATACTTTGTAACTGTGCCAGACACCAAATAGATAATCATCGTTCCTATTCAAATAGGCTGCACCCATGACATTGTGTAGTTCATGTAAGATCTTAGACATAATACTATGAACATATCCATAAGGCTCTTACCTTTTTCAGCAATCCTTCCTTGACAGACAACAGCTATCACATCAGAATTCCTCACTGTGATCAAGCGATGGGTAACAATAATGGTGGTTCTATTAATCATGATCCTATCCAGTGCATCCTGCACAATCCGTTCTGACTCTGCATCAAGTGCGCTTGTTGCTTCATCAAGAAGCAAAATTCTTGGATCTGTAAGAATTGCTCTAGCTATGGAAACTCTTTGTTTCTGTCCTCCCGAAAGCTGGCTTCCAGATTCCTCAACCATTGTGTCAAGTCCCTGAGTACATAGTCATGAATTCCAAAGTTAGGTGACCTTTTTGTAAAAGGCTGTATTTCACCATAAATTGGTGCTTGTGGGATAAAAGTACTTGACACTATAAATGTTGACAGAGTTTGCACTATCAAAGTATGTCTTCTACTCAGTAATTTCAGGGAGTTTGTAAGGTTGAATAAGTTCGATATTGCGAATGTTGATGGAAGAAAGAAAAGGAATAATTTTAGGGAAACATCAAATTTTGGTATTTATTTGATTGTTTTTAGTAAAAAAAAAAGTTTACTATCACTAATTTAGAGAACCTGAGGCATTTTGTCTATGAATATGGAAGCATTGGCAAGCTCAGCAGCAGCTTGGATTTCTTTTGGACTAATATAAGATAATAGTAGTGATAACTCTTTGTTGACAAGCTTTCAACAAGTTTTCTATTATCTATGTGACAAGAAAATGATTCAGTATATCAACCAAAGATGCAAACATAGTATACTTACGGAAGAATGATGCAACTGCAGATCCAACACCCAGATAAACAAATCTCAGACATACCTGAGAAGACGATAATGCAAAGAAAACATAATGAAGTTGTCGTTCAAACACCACTAAAAGTCCGGAAATGGATCAGCCCATTCCTTATTGGTTTTTTAAATGCTTCATTGGCTACAACAAAGACAAAGAATGATAGTATCGAGCACTTCACGTGGCAGTAACTAATTAAGCATACTAATGAAAGTAATTGCATCTAACGATGTACATTTTTTTCTGAATCAGAAATTCATCCTTAAAACTAACACAATGAGATGAATATTAAAATGAAAGGAAGCATATAGTAATTTTTGAACTAGTTTAGAAGTTCATGTACCTTTGAAACTTCATGAACAATGTTATTGTTATCTGCAGTTACTCCAAAGGTGTTAATTAGCTCCCCAAGGAGAAATGCCATAATAGGGGCAGAAATTCCATTCACAATAGCAGCACTTGCTCCCAGAATGATCAATACAACGTCCAACGGATCAGAATATATGAACAGCTTGTATAATGGAACAATGTTCTTCCTCCTCTCTCCTCCCTTAGTCTTCTCAGCATCTATGTCATCGTATGGCTTTGCGCAGGGCACATCAATCTTTGCTACAGATGACTTCTCCTGTGAATATTTGTGTTGATTATTCATAACTACAAATCTGTGAATATTTGTGTTGATTATTCATAACTACAAGGGGAAATGCGTTTAATTCTCCAAATATTTAGCTATGGTAAATTACCTCAACCAAAGGCCTTTTACCGTGTAGCAACATATCCACGCTCCTTTCTGTCTGTTAAACAAAAAATAGAAAATATCTTAGTTAAACTGACATATCAACTTTAATAACAAAATGAGATAATATTATCACCAGTTTTTGCTTCAAAGTCAACATTTATAAGGCCCTAGAACTATCATCATCCAGCCAAACAGCATAAGCCACCAATGTGATAATCACATCGGTGATAAAACTCATGGAAGGTGCTAGCTAACCAAGGCTGGTATTTAACATGCCCCATATACTACCTGATTCACATCATACAATGCATTCTTGTATGAACCAGGTCATCAATGGAAACAAAATCCAATAGTCCAAAAATGGTGAATAGATTGTGCCTCCTTTGTGAAACTTAAAACATGGCAACTGTCTCCAAAAGCCAGTCCCTAATACTACTGCTCATATCAAGTATCAACAAGTTCTTTACCAAAAAAAATAAAAAATTATCAACAAGTTCACTTCAAAGTTACATTCACGTAATATTATCTTAATATCAGTTTTTTATGTTTAATTCGTTTTTCAAGGACTTCAAGCAAACTACTTATGAAGTAACAAGTGCAATATCTATTGATAGGGTTAGGGGGAAAAAGGCAAGATGATTGGCATGTTTTGGCCCATATCTGAGATGAAGTCTAGAAGCTGAAAATGGGGATGTATGTCTAGTTTATTTAGAAGGTAATGAACTAACAATATATCAGAATAATCTATCACGAAGGTGAGGTTGTACAAGTATATAACTGCTGTAAATAACAAATCTGCCTTACATACCCGATGTGTGACCCCAGTAATTCCTTTCTCTCATCTCAATGAGAAAAGGAAAAGCGGGTGGAGCTTTTCTCTCAAGAATGCTTTTCTGATAGCGTCTAGCCCGAGCTTCATCATCTCCTAGAGTAACAGTTTCTACACCCCCAATCTAAATATATGATAAACCAATCAGTCAAAAAAGGTGAATATTCAGTCATTGAAATTAGTTCAAGTCTTTTAAGAAAACATAAAATGATATTTTCTTTTGATCAGTTAAGTAATCATGCATTGACTACATTCGCGGGCAACAAAAGTGGCAATAGATCTATATATACATTTATCACAAATATGATCTAGAAATGTCCTAGTTTGTGTGCTAAGCTAGTAACCCATTGGCAACATACTCTTAGTTATTCAATAAGGATTCTGAGTCACTAATTAAAATGGTTAACCATGAAATTTAACCCAGATGGTTGATTAGATAGTATTCTATTCTTTATCCCAAAAAATATGATAAGGTGGTGGTACCACCATCATTAAAGATGAGTAAAAAAGCACCAAAAAGTTCATTGCTAGCATCAAATCATTGGAAGACGACAAAAAGTGGCTAAATTGTTAATTTTTGAAGTAAAAAGGAGCGAACCAGATCAGAAAGCGTGTGATTCTTTATCATATTCTCAAGTCTCTCTCCATGTGCAGTGCCAATAAGCATCACTCCTCTTTCGGCTATGGAACGACAAGCAAGTGCCTCTGCTTCTGTGATTCTCTACAGCTTCAATCATGACTCTGTGTTGCATGGATGGTTTTGGAACTTGCATTCGCCGTGCACCTCCTATTGCTGCATGGGGAATATCACCATCCCCTCCTATTTCATTGCTAGTGTCAACAATCACCTAACCAACATAAGTCCTCCTCAATGAAGTTGTGAGCATTAAGTGTCAGATTTTTTATGAAAGACTAACAAAAGAACATAACACAAACTTCATGCAGCCAATTAGACGGACATGAGTATAGAGAAATTTTACGCACTACTCTCTTGTGAAGCTCATCAGCCAATACACGTGCAATCTCACGCATAACAGTTGTCTTACCTACTCCAGGTCTGGTTAAGTCAAACCGAAAAGAAAAAGAAAAAATTAAAGTCCTTCAGTAACTGAATTTCATATAAAAGCTCATTTAATCTGCATGTTAGTCAGAGCTTATTTAGTATCATAATGATACAGTAAGGAACATTATTACAATTTTTCTTAGTGTTAAAAGGTGTACTTATCTATGACACGTGTAACTGGAAAGAATAGACACTCCATCTTCAGAGATTTTCAAACTTACATCCAATCTGTACCCATGTTTCTCAAAGAACTCCTAATCACAAATTAACCCTCCAAAGTTATGTATGAAATGCCACTGAACTTGCACATCTCTGTAAATCATAAAAGTGACTAACATGATAAACTGTGACTAAAATCCTTCTTGATTTCATAAACTAGTTGGAACAACCTATTGAACTTATTGACCTACTGACAGTAATGTGACTAACATGATAAACTGTGACTAAAATCCTTATTGCACATCTCTGTAAATCATAAAAGTGACTAACATGATAAACTGTGACTAAAATCCTTCTTGATTTCATAAACTAGTTGGAACAACCTATTGAACTTATTGACCTACTGACAGTAATGTGACCCCCTGGACTAAACACTATTATTAAAATGCTTTAAAACCAGTAGAATATTTTGCCATCTAGTAACACAAACTTTTGAAAAATGTACTTTCTAGTATGACATCAGATATTCCAATGTTAGGTGACGAAGAGATGTCATTTTTTATTTTTTTAGAATTTTCTTGTTTTAGAAGGTTAACGCAAGAAAGTATCTTATCCCAATAAGATGATATAAATTAAGGGGGCTTGGAGTTTGCTCCAAAACTTTGAGAGAGGGACACTGTTCTTGGTGGGAACAGAATTTGGCATTGGATCATATTTTGGGAGGAAAAACTAAAGCTTAAATAGAATAATGACTGAACTACCAGCTTCTATAAAACCATCAGTAATTGGGAGATCGAATGAGGCTCACCATATTACTAATGATGATTCACATGGAAAGTTTTGTATGTGCAGAGAAAACCTAACCTGAAATAAAAAACACAGATCATTCCTTATCAATTTTAACATCTAAATAACTCATAGACAATAGTGAAGTTTCTTCACTGATGACAAAACCAAACAATAACAATCCGATTTTTATCAAGCAAAAAACCCAATTTAAACTTTCTCCCTAATCGATTGAGATTCAAAGTAAAACCTTCAATGGGGGTGTAAAACCAGGCTTCATCATCAACAATCTTTTTCGGGAGCGGAGAAATTGATCCATTCGGAGAAATCTTCTTCTTCTCCTCTTCAGAAATCGAGCTGGAGAAAAGAAGAAAGTGAGTTCTAGGGTTTGCTTTGCTGAAAGAAGAAAAAAAATAAAAAGAAGAGATCAACAAAGAGATCTAAAGAATAAGGAGATCTAAAGAAGAAGAAGGAGATCTTACATTCTCTTCTTCTTCTTCTTCTTCTTCTTCTTCTTCTTCTTCTTCTTCTATCGTCCTCTCCTTCATTCGTCCTTCTTCTTCCCTGCTTCGAGAGTCTGTTTCATCCCTGCTTCTTCTTCTATCGTCCTCTCCTTCTTTCGTCCTTCTGCTTCCCTATTTCGTCCTTCTTCTTCTTCTTCCCTGCTTCTCCTTCTTTCATCCTTCTTTCGTCCTTCTTCTTTTCGAGAATCTGTTTTTCATCAAGTTTTTTCACCAAAGCGCGAAACCATTTTGGCCAAAGCGTGAAGTTAAAAAAAAATTTGCTGCGGCTTCAAACCGTTGGCAGGTTTAGCCACGGTTATAAACCATTGGCAGTTATAGCCACGGTTTAAAACCGTAGCAACCCTTTTGGTGTAGTTTTTTTTTTCAACGGTTTTATTTTTTAGCCACGGTTTTAAACCGTTGGCCGTTATAGCCACGGTTTTTAGCCGTGGCAAATAAACCAACGGCTTAGAGCCGTGGCCACCTCCCTGTAGCTAAACAAGCCTTTTGGTGTAGTGTTTGTTTGTCTGAGCTCATATTCTGTCAATAGTGATAACTTAATCTTATGCAAGAGTTAAGTTGTAGGATAGTCACATTTTTTTATGCGGGTCGTGTTCCCGTAGTGATGCAGTTACTGTCTCCCTTAGTAGCTGAGCTTGTACAAGTGTTGTCTTTGCTCTGAAGACTATACTTCCTCGTTGGTCTCTGACCTTTGTAGTGGTTACGTTTCATGGTAAACTATATCTCATTAGACTAAAATTTGGTATTGTATATCTGTAGTCTTGTCAGTTCTGAGGAGGACTTTGAATCGAAGCAGGGTTGCCTTTGCCTTTTTGGTCTGGGCTCCCATAATACGCTTTATTCCTGATCAGGAGTTATGTTGTTGAGGAGTCGTCTTCGCCAGAATGGACTAAACTCTTTACATTTATCTAGCTCAACCCTTGAGAGGTCTTGAGCTGAGAAGAAGTAGTCTCCGCCGTCTGAGCATGGTCTTTTATTTAGACCCCAATCCTGAATATAGGAATTGGGTTACTGAGGGACCTTCTTTATCCGAACAGTTGGGTTCGTGTACATATCTTGCTCAATCCTTGAGAGGATTTGAGCTGAGGAGAAGTCATCTTCACCCATCTAGACGAGATTTCATGTTATGCCTCAATCCTGAACAGGAGTTGGGCTGCTGAGGAAACATGTTTGCCAAACAGGCTAGGTTTTTTTATTTTTCTGACGCTTCGTCCTTGAGAGGAATTGATTTAGGAAGAAGTCTTATTTGCATGTCTAGGCTGGAGTTTATAATATACCTCAATCTTGAACATGAGTTGAGTTGTTGAGGAACCATATCTACCCAAATAGGCTAGGCTCTTATACTCCTCCACTTCAGTTCTTGAGAGGACATGAGCTGAGAGGAAGTCTTCATGCCTTTCTAGGATAGACTTCATAATATACCTCAATCCTAAGCAGTTGTTGAGGAACCATCTTTGCCCGAACAGGCTAGGTCCATGCAGTCATCTAGCTCAGTCCTTGAGAGGACCTGTGTTGGGAAGGAGTCTCTTACGCATGTCTAGGCTAGACTTTATAATATGCTCCAATTCTGAACAAGAGTTGGGTTGCTGAGGAACCATTTTTGCCTAAATGAGCTAGGTCCCTGTAGTTCTCTGGGCTCAGTCCTTGAGAGGACCTGGATTGGGAAGGAGTCTCTTATGTCATCTTGGCGGACTAGGTTACTTATGCTGCAAGCCATCATCACCTTGGGGCTAGGCTCGACCGCTTGTGCGCCATTTTGGTCCCCGTAGTCGGATCCGGTTATCTTAGGAGTAGTAGGTCGTTCGTAGACTGGACTCGCCCATTTGCAGTGAATTGTACAGGCTCGCCCACTTGCGGTGGACTATCCGTGGACTAGGTTTGGTCCGCATGTGTGTCATCGTGATCATGTGGTCAGACTGGGCTATTAAGAGGGGTGAGTCATTCGTGGACTGGACTCGCCCGCTTGCGGTGGACTGTCCGGGGAACGGGTTTGGTCCGCTTGCGGTGAACTGTTCGTGGATTGGCTCCTGAGATGAACTAGGCCACTTATGCGGCAAGTTTTTGACATCCTAAATAGGACTGTACACGGCCGCTTGTGCACCATTTTGGTCTTTGTGTTAGGATATCAGGCTTTGTCTGGTAGTGAGTTGTTTGGGGACTGGGCTTGACTTGCCGTGTCATACCTTAGTTCCTTAGGAAGACTAGGTAACTTATGCGGCGAGTCATCGTCGCCTTCAGTGAGGCTAGGCTCAGCCGCTTGTGTGCCATTTGTCCCTCGTATTAGGATCGGGGTTTTCCCCTATAGAAGGAATTGAATGTGGAGTAAAATCGTTTTTAAAGAGATTATTTTTGTCGATATGCTTCAAAAGTGGTACATGTTATCCTCGATGCTCCTTAATAGTAAACCCTTGGCTTGTTGGTTGATCCCTCTTCAAGGGGCTTGAGCCATCGTGGTTACTTACCTGATAGCTTCATCGCCACATAATGACATTATCTGATGGAAGACCGTTATCCTTTGATAATTCATGTCTCTCCATTGATAGGGTACTTGAGGCACTAGTGATGTGTGGAGACCACTGCCCCATTTGGTGGAGTCATGGTCTTCCAGGATATTGTGGAGGGGGGGTCTATCACGATGAACTCCGTCATAATAGGTTGATGTTCCCGACTGAGTAACTTCGGCACCGCTGAATGCAACCATTACTTGGTTATCCGATTTCAACTTCCACTCTTTCTCAGCCGCATCCTGCAAAATACTTCCAGGAATAAGATATTGGCTGAGCTCTCTGTGTCCATGGGAACCTTTTGTCGCCCCATTTTGAAATTGCAATCGTGATAACCATGGCATTGTTTTGTCGGGAGTAAACCCCTTCATGTCATGCTCGATGAGCGTCAGGTTCAGGGTTGGGCGTTCTACCTGGGCAGTCTCCGATATGGGGACCTATATGCAGCTCTCGGATTGCCTACTTCCTTGACTGATTGGATTTGTCTGATCCGTTGTGTGTACATTGCAAGACGTAGATGACGTCTGCAATCTTTCCTCGGTCTCTGAGGCTGTTTTTTCTATTTATCTCTTGAAATTGTTTTTTGTCAGAATTTACGAATTCTTCCCCTTCGAACCGAGTACTCTATCTCATTTTTGAGACTTTGGCAGTCTTGAGTGATGTTACCGTGGTCCTTGTAATAGACACAATACCTGCTCCTATCACACCTTGAAGGATCTTTTTTATTTTGTGAGGCCACTTGATGTTCTCCTAGCTCTTCATGGTGGAGAGGATTTCAGCCAAGCTGGAGTTGAGGGGAGCGTACTCAGTTAACCTTGCGCCAATGTAATGAGCGACCTTGTCGGGTTTGACCTTGTCAGACCCAATACTGTTTTCGTTTTTCCTCCTCTTTGACTTGTCCTTCTCTTCGTGTTTTTTCCCTCTCCCCTATCTTAGGTCATGGAGGCCTACTTGGCCTTGTTTTCTCCTCCTTTCTTGACGACAACATCTCCCCCATAGTAATATACTTTTGCACACTTTTCAGTAAGTTCGTCATATCCCTCGGGGGTTTCAGGGAGAGAAAGTTGTACAACTGACATTCTAGGAGGCAAAAAGTGAAGGCAGTGAATCGTATCATGGGGGAGATGATTAAAATTAGATCGTCGTTGAAGTGATTAAAATTAGATCGTCATTGAAATGATTGACGTACTCTCTGAGGGTTTCACCCACTTCTGCTTGAGATTCGATAGGTAGTGAGGCCATTTCCTGATTCACTGGCTCCAAACAAATCTAGTGATAAACGCCTTCGGCAAGACCTGGAACAAATCAATGGATTTTGGCTGGAAAATGTGGAACCAGGTCAATTCAACCTTATTCAAGCTAGTGGGGAAAGTTTTGCACATGATGACTTCTGAACTTTCTTTCAAAGCCATTACGTGGTGGTAATGGCGCAGATGATCCGATGGATTTGACGTTTCATCATAGAATTTGAGCTTTGGTGGGACGAACTTCTTTGGTAGTGGGGCGCTCATGATCTCCTCTGAGAATAGAGGATCGATGGTGTGGTCGTACAAGACATCCAGATTGGTTGCCCTCAGTCGGAACAGGTTCCTGACTGTGGTATGGTCTATTTTCGAGGCGTGGTCCTTGTGATCCTCATCGTCCCTTAAGCTCTCCTGCCAGCTAGCTCTTTGATTCTCTATGGGGAGGTATTCACTTTCCTGGACGCACTCTCAAGCGTCCTCTTTGGTATGGGGTCTCCCTGGATTTTTTCCACTTTTGGGTGGCTACTGTTGATCCTGAGCGAATCTCTCCACCACCCATGCTAGATGATCCATATGAAGCATAATCTAGTCTATGTTGGGGTCAGTCTTGGCTTCCTCAGCAGCTGGGCTGTGCAACTATTTTGCCCCCTCAGTTGGATCGGTTCGTCCCTGCGGTAAGGTTCTTTGGCCAGAGGGTTGTCTGCTTCGGCATTGTTGAGTGCTCGAGATCTAATGCTGGGGACCATTTCTCAATACTTTTGCTTAGTTAGAAAGAACTTTGTATGTTCGTTTCGGGAAAAACTTATCATCGTGTCCCCACAGATTACGCCAAACTGATGTGTTCAGATATGGTCTCGTTGATCTTCGAACCTGAAAAAATGAGCAGCGGTTAAGCCAGAGACCGCCATTATAGTGGCCAAAGGCACTCCGATGCTTAAGTCAGATATCGATGCAAATAAAAGTGAAAGCTATATGTAAATTGCAATGTGTGAGCGTACATTTTTTTTTCCTTCCACCATCTCTCATAACGAGTGTTCCCTCCTAATTGTCATTGTGATAGAGGGCATGATAAAGGGAGAAGATCTCACATAAGATCTCACCTGTGCATGACTGAGTCTTTTTGGTACTTGCCTCTGTTTATGACCCAATGCTTGATTGGGCTAAGAGCTGATTTCGTGCGAGTAGATCTCGAGCTTGTGATAGTTATAAGATCTGTGCCTCTTAGGTTGACGTGTCTTGGGCCTGAGCAACCGACTTACGGGCTGAACAATAATTATTAGTGCAAGGGTTCGCTTGGGACTGCGATGAAACCTTTTATGTGCTAGGGTTAGCCCATGCCCTTTGTAGTTTGTACAACAATAATCATATGACTGATTGGTGTCTCATCAGTGCTCTAGGTATTTACAAGTTCTCCTAGGATGGAGAGTGTACCTTTGGTACGGAGTTTGGAAAAAGTAACTTCAATTTGATTCATCGCATTTGATTAGGGTGGATTGTTTGGGCAAAGCGGAGTTTATGGGGTGGGATTTCATTGAGAAACTCTAAGCAATGGTGAGATACGGTGGTATTGGAAGGTGGCTAGTGGTAATGGTATGGCAGCGGCTACTCCACACCACTACCATTGAGTTTTTATTTTTATTTTTACTTACTCCCACCACCCAAAAAGCTGTTTTTGAAAAAAAACTGTAATTTAAAAACAGGATAACATTTGACTAATTTAAACCATAAATGAAGACCAATTCTCAAGCCCGTCAAAACAAAACAGTTGTATTACTCTGATTTATCTAATAAACACAACTTGAATCACTTGAAAATGTTTCGAAATGAGCAAGTTATGGTCATTTTACTAAAGTCGCGCAAATCTGTCTTTCAATGAAAACGGGATAGAGTCTCTGAATTTTGGTCAACTTATATGCTCGATCGAAATCGATCATTAAGCTGATCCAAACAAAATACTCCGAGTTATCTAATAAAAACAACTTGAATCACTTGAAAATATTTTAAAATGAGCAAGTTATGGTCATTTTACTAAAGTCGCGCAAATCTGTCTGGAAAACTGAAAACGAGGTAGTGTCTCTGACTTTCGGCCAACCTATGTACTCGATTGAGACCGATTCTCAGGCTCATCAAAACATGAAAATTATAATACTATGAGTTATCTAATAAAAACAATTTGAATCACTTGCAAATGTTTTGATATGAGAAAGTTATGGCCATTTGAATAACTTTTGTTTTTCGAACAGATTTGCGCGACTTTAGTAAAATGGCAATAATTTTCTCATTTCAAAACATTATCAAGTGATTCAAATTGTGTTTGTTAGATAAATCATAGTACTACAATTTTCGTTTTTTTATGAGCTTAAGAATCTATTTCAATCGTGCATATAAGTTGGCCGAAAGTCAGGGACACTACCCCATTTTCATTATAAGATAGATTTGTGTAACTTTAGTAAAATGACCATAACTTCCTCATTTCAAAATATTTTCAAGTGATTTAAATTGTGTTTATTAGATAACTCATAGTAATACAATTATCATGTTTTGATAAGCTTGATAATTGGTCTTGATCGAGCCTATAAGTTGGCCAAAAGTCAGAAACACTACCCCATTTTCATTGCGAGACAAGTTTGTGCAACTTTAGTAAAATGACCATAACTTGTTCATTACAAAATATTTTCAAGTGATTAAAATTATTTTTATTAGATAACTCATAGTACTAAAATTTTTGTGTTTTGATGAGCTTGAGAATCGATTTCAATATAGCATATAAGTTGTCCGAAAGTCAGAAACACTACCCCGTTTTCATTTGCGAGACTGATTTGCGCAACTTTAGTAAAATGACCATAACTCGCTCATTTCAAAACATTTTCAAGTGATTCAAATTGTGTTTATTAGATAACTAAGAATAATACAATTTTCATGTTTGATAAGCTTGATAATCGGTCTCGATTGAGCATATATGTTGAACCAAAGTAAGTGATAGTATCATATTTTTAGAGACAAAGAGGGTGGAAAAGGTGACGGAGTGGTAGTGGTGCTTGATGGAGAAAAGAGGGAGAAAGGTGGTGGTGGTGGGAGGGAGAGAAGTGGCGGTGGCGAAGTTGTGGTGATTATGGCGGTGTCTAGTAGAGAAGAGAGGGAGGAAGTAATTGTAGCCTAATGGTATAGGAAACAATGGGGTTTTAATGGTGTTGAAAGCTTTTTGAGAAATTTTGGTTGCTGGAGGGAAGAAAAAAAAAAAGTGGTAGGGAATGAAGAAGATAGGTTAGGTTTTGATTTATCAAATAGTCCTTTAGATTGTTTAGAGATACAATT
Source organism: Berberis thunbergii (assembly GCA_003290165.1). NCBI lineage: Eukaryota > Viridiplantae > Streptophyta > Magnoliopsida > Ranunculales > Berberidaceae > Berberis > Berberis thunbergii. Next base: position 65,385 of record QNQO01001978.1, on the reverse strand, counting down.
TCATTTAATTTTTTGTTGACTCTGGTCCCTTTTTGTAAGGGTATTTTTGTCTATAAATTGGACAAGGTAAGTCAATTGGATCGACGAAGCCACTTTAAACCTTATAATGAAATAGTTTTCAAAATAGATCCTAAAATAAGTGCATAACATTATAAAAAGGGCTACTTAAATCTTGCCCATTACTTAGGCCGGTAGAGAATATCCCTATATTTGTTCAACCGTTATTTTGCCCCCAATTTTAATGTAAGATAAATAGTAAATTTTACCAGCCATGTGAAATGACCAGCTTGCCATTGTCTAAAAAAGAAATGAATTAAAAAACACTAATTATTGTAAAATAATAGAAAATGATGTGTACATTGATTCCTAAATATAAAAATAATATATATTTATTATTTTTACTTTTATTGCCATGCAAATCTCTTCATGGAAAAACTTCATTGATTGGAAGCTAGCAATATTTTGACGGAGTGATGCATTTTCAAAGTTAATACTCTAGCAACACTTTAATTACATTTAATGTTTACAAGATAGAAAACCTTTTGAAAGGGTAACATCGTAATGTCCCATTACACTTTTCTTTTTTTAATTCTACGACAGAAGATTTTTATTGAAGATAAGAAGAGAAATAAGATACAACCATCCCTATATCAAGAAATATCAAGACATCATTAAGGTGTAAAAAAAGTCTCTAAAGACACCATTTGGGCATTAGTAATAAAAAATAAAAATCTCTTCATGGGAAAAACAATTATCTGTTTATTTTCATTACATTTATTTGGGTTTTCTTGAGGACATATTCCCATCCATGTAAAACTATTTGAATGGTGCTCTGATTATTGTGGCAGCTCTACCTAGTGGTTCATAAATGTGCTTTGATTGCTAAGCTCAACGCCAAAGAGGTGATGACTCAATGATTGAGCACTAACGGATGGTATCACTAAGTCACAAGGTCAAACCTAATCGACAACATTTAGGGTAGGAGGGGGTTAAGGGATTAAAAAAAAATTGCTAAACTCAACTATCTTTATTTTTTTTAGATAATGTTGAATTAGTACCCCCAAACACATTTATTTTTTTTAATTAAGTCCTCCGAGAGGAAAGGCAACTAAGGGATGCCAAACTTTTATTACTTGACACAAAAAAAAAAAAGCTTACAAACTGATGGGGGTGCATCACGACTTCACCCAAAATGTTAAAAATCCTACCACAAAAAATTCACCTCTAATTTGGTTCCAAAAATCAACAATGAAAATTTTGTGTCACACACCCTGCATGTACAACCCTTTCACTAATCCATGCAACTTCAACCCTTAAACCTTTATATAAATATATATATATATATTTTTAATTAGAACCTCCAGTGGGGAGGGGCAGCTATGGGATGCCAGACATTTATTACTTGAAAAAATCTTGTAAACATGTCGGGGGTACATGACGACTTTACCCGAAATAAAAATAAACAAATGGACATATATCCTAAAAACCAGAAAAATACCTAACTCAAATCGACCTAAATCGAAATAGATCTTTAGATAACTTAGCAAGCAACCCCAGATACATATTGAGCACCTTGAGCAACATCACCATAAGCAGCTTGAGAAGCTTGATGTCTTCTGCAGCTTACGCTAAAAATTGCAAATTGCAAAGTGCACAATTAAAGAGCATTCTTTGCAATCCAATTCCTTCGAAAACAGTACAACCATTAAATTCGTAGTCCAGGCACGTTGTCCTTCACTTGCACTATTTGGACTCAAAATTTTTGCAATCCAATTCCTGTGAAAACGGGACAGCACCATTGCAACACCTGCAATAATCTGCGAAAACAGGACAGCACCATTGCAACACCTGCATATTCTGTGAAAATAGGACAGCACCTGCATATTCTGCTGACTCGCAAGACAGCCGTAAATAACGCAGCCCGAGCAACCGCAAATAGGCTCGCTGTTCTTCCAAGCCGCACCCATGATTAGTGCAAAGCAGGTCCCAAGAACACACTCTGTCCAGCGAGACAGAGCACGCTGTCCAGTTTCCAGATCAATCAAACAAACAACGGACTGCACCCAGATAAGCGACCACAGGCGTTCCTTCCCCAGCGACCACTCCGTATGACCCGTATCTTTGCGTTGAGCTGAAGACAAATAGCTGCACTCTGTCCAGTCTGAAACATAGTTTGTCCCCTGTTGTTCCAGAAAATAGCTCCACCAATTCCTCACCAAAATTGCAGCATTCTCGCCGAATTGTATCCGGCGACCTTCAGACTGCCATAAACAACTTGTACCAGTCATATAACATCCGGAAGTCTAAGATATGCCGTCTTATTCTTGTCAAGAATAATTAAGAACTTTATTCTTTTAGGGAGCGATCCCCATGAATAATTTCGAGACATATTCTCTGCTTGAGCCAATCTTGCCAAAGCATCCGCCACTGAATTAGTCTCCCTGAACACGTGGATGCAATGCCACCCCAAAGCCTTATTCATCTCTCTTATCTCCCTCCACCAATTGCTCAGAGACCAAGGAATCTTTGTTTCTTGGAAGATCCATTGTTTGACCAACATTGAGTCCATCTGAATGACACATTTACGAATACCCTGATCAACGCAAAATCTCAAGCCTTCAAGCAAGGCCCTCGTTTCTGCAGAATTGTTTGTTCCTTCCCCAAAAAAACATTGTCTGGCCGCCACAAAGTTACCCTCTTCATTTCTAATGACAAATCCTCCAGAAGTACTCTTCTCCCGACAAGATCCATCTACATTAAGCACATACCATCCCGTAGGAGGAAATTTCCAATACACCGCCCGGGGAGGAATCATTGCTACTTTTTTTCCTGTATACCCAATCGTGTGAGCAACGCCCCGTTGGTTTCCTTTGATTTAGGATTAAAAAATGTTGCTACACATTTTATCCAGTAATACACTTTAATGATCACATAGCTTGACGAACACTCCTTTCCGTCATGTTTTCTGTTTCTCTGAATCCATATCTCCCAGATAATAAAAAGAGGAGTGAGATGAAGGAGTATACCTGATAATGAGCATTTCTTCGCCTTCCTAAACCACTCCTTTAGCACGCTGTAGACTTCAATCGGTCTATGTAAGTGTATATCAAAAACCAATTCGAAATGTCTCCACACCCTGGTTGCTAACTCACCCTCTAAGAATAGGTGTTTTGTGGTTTCCTCCGTAGATTGAACACAACATCCACATTTAGAAGCCAACTGGAATCCAATTCTTTTAATTTCGCCATCTACGAGTATAGCCCTTTTAATAATCTTTCATGTGAAAACAGAAATTTTAGACGGCAGAAGAGGGTGCCAGAGCAAATTCTAGAAGTCATTAGGTGTCCCCCTACCACCTAAAATTTCACATACAGAGCTGATAGAGAACATATCATCATTATTAGGTATCCATATTCTAGTGTCTTGGTCACCATCATCACCTTTCACAATTGTTTTGTACGCCTCTTGAGCTTTTCCTTACATTCCCGGGGTTAAACTTCTGAAATTCTTCCTGCACATTTGCCTTAGGGAAGGCCAAGTATGATTTGTCTCCTCTTCCCCATGTCTAAGAAAGATTTCATCCTTAGCCCATTGTTCCTCAAAGAAGCTGACACTACCCCTAGTGATCCTCCAAGTTGAATGTTCCACTATAAAATTTTTATGCACCATCAACTCTTTCATAAACGGGGAGGCCCCAGCTTTAAGCTCTTGTTTTCGGATTGGTATCCCTACCTTCAAATATTTTTTCCTTCAGAAATTTGCCCATAACTAGTTGGTGTTTAGCAGATTCCATAGTGATTTAACTCGAAAGGCTATTATAATATCATCTAGACTTCTAACATTTAAGCCACCTTCCTCCTTAGTCACACTGATTTTATGCCATGCAATCCATTTCTGTTTATGTCGCCCTTCATGATCTCCCCAGAAGAAATCTGCAATTATTTTCTGAATAGATTGTAGGACCTTCATAGGTACCACAGTAACTGCTATAGTGTAAATCGGCATAGACAATAAGACATGACGGATCAAAGTTAATCTGCCCTCTGGCGACAACAGTCGGGATTTCCATCCTTGAATTCTATTCTGGATCTTATTTATCAAATCATCATAGAAAGTAATTCTGCATCTGCCTTGGTAAATGGGAACTCCAAGATATGTGAACGGGGATTGTTTGTAGGAAAAGCCTGTCCAAAGTTTGATCAAAATTATTTTTCGGCACTGACTTTCTCATCAATCATGAACGAACTTTTCACAGTATTAATTTTTTCTCCTGATGCCCAACAATATCTATCTATGAACTTCATACATCATGTGATGGATTTTTTCCTACCATTCAAGAAAACCAGTGAATCATCAGCATATAAGAGGTGAGTGATTGGGGATGCCGCCTTAGGCATGTGATAAAATCCAATTTCCCCTTTACGAAAAGCTCGGGTGAGTCCTGTACTTAGTACCTCTGCTACTATAACAAATAGAAGGGGGGAGAGAGGGTCACCTTGTCTAAGACCTCTAGAGAATCTGAAATACCCATCATACCTGCCTTGCATCAACATCGAGAAGCCACAATGAGCTAGTTACGCAATTTGAGATCAGATGACATATTCTGTTATTAAAACCAAATTTACGAAGAACCGCCAAGAGATATCCCCATTCTATTCTGTCATACGCCTTTTCCATATCCAACTTGAACATGACGTTGTTCCCATTCACTTTTTTGCCATTCTCTCTCATAAGTTCTTGTGCCAATCCAATGGTTTCTGAGATAAGTCTCCCCTGTATGAAAGCCTCCTGTTCTAAAGATATAATATTTGGGAGTATCTTACCCAATCTCACACTAAGGATCTTACTAAAGATTTTTTAGACCATGTTGCACAAACTAATAGGCCTAAAATCTGAATAAGATGCAGGTTCATCAATTTTAGGAATAAGTGCCAAAAAGTTGGAAGAGAAACTACATGGCATTGCTTGGCAATCAAAGAATTCCTTCGCAGCCTTCCAGATATCCAACCCAATAATGTCCCAACATCTGTGAAAGAAACCAGCTGTAAAACCATCCGGGCCCGGTGCACTATCATGTGGAATGCTAAGAGTTGCTTTTCTGACTTCCTCTAAATCAGGAGACTGCATGAGTGAATCACAATCCTCCTCCCTTATCAAGCTCGGAATGCATTCCATGAGTTCTAGATCCTCTTTGTATCATTCTGATGAAAGCAAGGATCCAAAAAAATTATTCGCTTCCAACATAATATCTCTCGGATCATTGAGTAAATTCCCTGCCCTATCATGGATTGTTGTGATCGCCCTTCTTTTTTGTTTGGATTTGACGGAAACAATGAAAAATTTAGTGCAAGCATCTCCTTCTTTGAATTCCTTTTCACCTGATTTTTGTTTCAGGTAAATTTCTTCCCTTATCAGCGCCATTTTGAGTTCAGCCTGACATCTATTCAGATTCACCATATCATTTGTATCCCAACCCTGCATTAAACTGAATTCCAATCTAGCAATATCATCCTCCAATCCTCTAATGGTACTAAAAATATTACCGAAAGTTTATCTATTCCATATTTTCAGGGCTCCCCTGAGGCGCTTGAGTTTACACTACAAGAAAACAGTAATTTAGCGACGGTGGCCAAAGGTATTTATCGACGGTTTTGACCGTTGCTAATTAATACAGCGACACTTGGCCAACCGCCGCTAATAAAGGTGTCACTAGGTCATTCAGCGACGGTTTTAAGCAACCACTGGCATAACCGTCGCTAAATACTATATAGCGACGGTTCAATGTAGCCACGTTTATAACCATCGCTAAATACTATATAGCGACGGTTATAAACCGTCGACAAAATTCGATGAACAATCCAACTTTTTGCTTTTTAGCGACGATTTGCAACCGCCGATAAATTCTCTTTGATAATTCAAAATTTTTTACCATATAAAAATCACATTTTCAACCTATAGTGTTTTCTTTTCATTGGGTGCAGATAATCTATCCAACATATGCACTACAACTCTTAGACTCAAATCAAAAATCAAATATAAACGACACTAAACTAAACTCATATGATATCATCATCATACATTAAGGGGAACTTTAATTTCATTTCAAAATCAAAATATTATACATGGTCCAGAAGAAAAATACAAATTAAAATTGTTACAAATTGTTACATCTAACAACCAAAACCGAAGTTGTACAATGGTTGTCTCAGGGGCGTTGTCTACATGGCCTCTCCGACCTTGAGCTCATCAGTAAGCTGCTGGCCAAGATTAAGCTATCTAAGTTTAGTCTTAAGATTGCTCATCAGAAAAGCCTGGAATGGAATGCCCTTGAAGTCTGACAATTTACAAACAATTGTATGTCAAGTGGCGGCCAAAAAACTGTTAAAGCAAAAAACAAGAAATAAATAACTGATCTAAATAGAACACCAATTCCAAGAAACTCAAGGCATGGACAGAATCAAATTTTCTTAGTCAATACCATTCCTTGTCATCTCCTTCACTGATCAATGGAAAGAAAAGAAATTGCATAGTTGAAAACATTTCAAATGAAAAGGACAAACTAAAATGACTTACTTTGCCAATGTTATTAGAGGGATGGAAAAAAAAATTGTATGTGGAGTTATTTACTGGCAAACTTATAATAAACACTTTACAATGCAGGCCCTAGATTGCTAATCCCCAGGTACAAGTGGTTATATTAGTATAAGAGGTCAATCAAAGACTCATTGTGACGAGGTGTATCCATGTATGTTCTTGTGTTCATGAACTTATGTCTGGAAAGAAAAGAGACCAACCACTCATCTCATAAAAAATTCCATAGCTAAGTGAAACAAAATCCCCAAACAGATGAGGTGACTACTCTAACAATATCCGTTCAACAAGGAAAACTCAGATGGTTATCAAGGATTTTCAATCATAGGCAGACAACAAGGTCAAGTTCAACTTTGATTGACCACTTACATAAATAAACCATATAGGATAACGACCATCTAAATGATAGATCATAAGATAATGACCATAATAACGATAGAATATCATAAATCCAGAACAGAACATCACGAATACAATGACAACAAAATGAAAAATGTCCTCTTCAGAAAAAAAAGAAATTAAATGAAAGAGGTCAATCAAAAGAGGAGCCAACTTGGAATTCCTCGTATGTAAGTTTGGGAATAACTCGCAGAACGCCTCCACTATCAACTCCATAAGAAGCATCTGGAAACAAGGCCTGTTACAATTCAAGATATGGAAGAAAGTAAGTGCCACAGCCTGAGGAATAACAAAAAGGTAACTTCTTAAATCCTGCATAATGAAATAATAAGCATTTCACAAAGAACTTAAACTACCACCTCAAGCTAAAAAATCTACAAGTGTTCTTTACGAGTAACAAATGTCATCACAGCATGAGGATTCAGCTGCAAATGAAGTATGCAAACTCGGGGAGGTTGGGGGAGATAAAGACTTGAAGATCCATGGTTTTCGATGATGCAGCATTTCCAACACAAGATCTTTGGTCCTCGATGTAAGGTCATTTGAGGTGCTTGGTCTTCTCAAGAACTTCTTGAGAAGCTGAGTTAGGATCATTCTCTTCAATATTACTGGATTTCAATGCCCTCTTCTCTTTTTAGCGGTGAAGGTTTTTGAAAAAAAAAAGCAAAAAGATAATCGCAACTTTATAATTCAGGGATAGAAGCGACATTTGAAGCTGAATGAGGACGAAGCTGAGTAGTAGAATTCTTTGAACAATTATCTTGAGAAGAAACTTCACCATTTGCTTTCACTCACAGCTAAAAGATAAAGGAAAACCTAATTTTTCCTTCAGGGTTTATCGACCTATTATTGTGTTGAAATAGTTTGTCTCTAACATGTCGCGGATCCTCCAAAGAGTATTTGGAACAAATGGCTTGTACATACCTGTAGGTGACATGGTAAGCCATTTGCAGAAAAATAAATGAGTAACCCCCTTCCAATCAAATGAGTAAAGCTGCCATCTCCACCACAGAGTTCTGTCCCTAAAGACATAAAAATCATAGAAATTACAAAGAATTATACCTAAAGGTGCATGGTAAAAATCATAGAAATTACAAAGAATTATACCTAGAGGCAGTCTTTTACTGTTTCACATCAATCAATAAAAAAGTTCGTTTAATATTGTTCTGAACACAATTGTTTTTGCTATTTTTTTCATCATCTCTCTGAGAGAAATTTAATTCTTTAGAGTCATTCCAGTAGGCAACAAGCCGCTGTAGTTAGGCATTCCACATAAATACCATGGAATCATCATGCATCTTTATCAATCCATAGCAAATTTACATAATGGTATAATTTCAACTTCTCATGAAACAAAGATATGACTTATTTCCCAAGACATCATCTTTTTTACCATAGCGTCCCAGTCACTTAGGCATGATTAAAATTAGTTATGCATGCAGGGACTGAAAAAAAATGTATATTGTATGCCAGCATAAAATCAGGTTATAGCATACCTTCCCAAAGATTCCTGAAGTTGATGAACTTTTTCTTCAGCTTCTCGTAGCTTCTTACACCTTTCTCTACTATATTCCTGAAGTTGATGAACTTTACAGCTTTTTTTGTTGATTTATTTTATTAATAGTGTAAAGAAAGAGAGAGAGGAAGGAAGGAAGAAGAAAAGATTGGAAGCAAACATTGGTGGGAGGTGGTGATAGTGGCGGTGGTGAGTGGTGGACGAGCTAGGGGGAAGGGGAGGATGGAGAGTGGAGATCGAGAAAATAAGGGATAGGGTTTTAAGGGACAGTTGGGTAAAAAAAAGCGATTTTTATTTATAACGACAGTTAAACCAGTCGCCATTAACTATAACCGTCGTTAAACAATATTATTCTACGACGGTTAAACAACTGTCGTTGAATAAAGTATTTGGCGACGGTTCTTTCAAAATGTCGCTAAATAACCGCCACTAATTTGCCTATTTCTTGTAGTGTTAATTGCCACTGTATACATAGCCTCAGTACCATTTACCGGAGAATTCCAGTTTCTGTCCACAAATCCCAAAAAATATCATGAGAAAGCCACATATTTTGAAATCTGAATGGGGACATACCTGCCCTCTGTGACAGAGGCAAAGAAAGAAGCAATGGAGCGTGATCAGAGCATGCTCTCAGTAGATGATCTATCCGAGAATGCTGCATATGAGTAATCCAGTCTGAATTCCCCAAAAAACGATCCAGTCGTGCCCATGTTCTGTCATCACCTCTTTGGTTGTTACACCAAGTATATATATTTATGTCCTTCAAATCCACAATCTGCAAGCCCGCAACTCGAGATACAGCTAGAAAATTCTGACATTGCCTGTTGATTAGGTGGACGTCCGCCTAATTTTTCTCCATCGTCAACAATGACATTGAAGTCACCTCCAATTATCCAGAATTCATTCATACCCATTGCAACATGCTCCATGTCCTCCCATAAGCTTCGTCTCTCCTGTATTGAGCATTTTGCATATACGAAAGAAGTGTAGAAAACTATACATGAAAACAGGATTGCAACCTTACAGTGAATCAATTGGTCGGTGCAAATTAAAATATCCACTTGTAGGTTATTATCCCAGAAGAGCCATATTTTTCCGCCAACATCCTCATTCGTTGCAAAGCAAGACAGACTCACCTTGCCTGCAATCTCCATGTGTCTTGTAGCTTGAATCATGGGTTCCGCAATGGCAAGCAGCTTAACATTGTTTTCTTTAACCAGCTTTTTTAATCTGCTTCGGGTCGCCCGGTTACCAACTCCCCGTGCATTCCAGAACATAATATTATCTATCATTATGGATACCTGGGATAGTCATGTTTCACGTCACTCTCTGCTCCCTCCCGCAGGTCCATTCTTTAAACCCTTCTTTTTGCCTTTCGCCTTATCTTCGTCAGAATGATGTCCCGACTCTACCATGTTATTATAAGCCGTATGTGCATCCGACTCTTCATCCGACAATGCATGAATTCCTGATTTGTTGCCTCCTGCCTGCACCTGCAAATTATGTGCAATTACTGCTACTTCCTGTGCTTGTTTGATATCGGCCTGCAAGTTCTTGGGCTGGAATTTTCCTGTTTCCTGCAGCTGTTGCAGGAATTCAGCACTCTGTTTCAGCATTGAACAAAGCTCCTGCTGTCCGGTGTTGTCTAAAGCATTTGCCCCTGAATTCGTCAAAACTCGGTTGTGTATTCTTGAAGCAGAATGTGTCGTAATTTCCCCTGTTCTATGCTGCCCCGCTGCCCTGTTTATATCCCCTGTTTTGTGTCCACCTGAATAAGAAATTACCTTGTTGTCCCCTGTTCTGTGCTGCCCCTCATCCATGTTTGAATCCCTTGTTTTGTGTCCCTCACCGACCTTATGTAACTCCCCTAAATTAGTCAATTGCTGGTCCTCTGTTTCAGCAATAATAGCCTGATCTTGTGCAGTATCTGAACTACTTTCCACCACAAAAGGGACCATCCACAGTGGGGCTGCGGTAGCATCGCCTTCTTCAGATTTTATTGCATCACATGTCTCCTTCAACGTTACCATTTTGATCTCACTGGTTGTATAACCAGCCCCCTTTAATATATCTTGTGTATTCTTTATTCCCCCTTGTTTTTTGTTCCGCAGTCTTGCGAACTTCCTGAGTTTTTTGTTTTTCATCATAATCCACCCCAACTCCTTCCGAATTTTCTTCCGCAAGAACCCCAAATTTGTTAGACGATATCACATTGTCGGATTCTTCTCCCCTTGATTTCTTCATGATTTCTTTTTCATGTGCACTACTAACCTCTACTCCTTGCGAATTTTTGGCTCCGCTAGTTCCTATGAATCCATTATCTTTCATCGTTTTTTTGGCCACCGGGACATACATTTGTTTTGGGACTTGAGGTTCTTGTGTCTCTTGCACCGGAGTTTGTTTTTGCTTTGCCTTGTCTTGAAATTTAGCTTCTTTATAGGATTCTCCCATAGCTTTAGTTTGATCGCTCTTCTTTCCAATCAATTTTCTACAGTAATCCTTCTCATGTCCAATTAGGGAGCAATGGGCACAGTATTTGAATCCTGGATACTCAAGTTTTTGCCAATATCCTCCATATTTCGGACTCTCAAGCCATATCTTATGTGGGAGAGGTTTTGAGACTTCCATCTCAACACACATACGTGCGACCTTAGGACGAGCAAAGTATCTAGTACCATCATCAATCTGAAGAAAGTTACCGACAGAATCTCCGATCGCCTTCATGATTGCCGGGAGAAAAAAGGCAAAAGGAAGATTAGGGAGTTCAATCCTTAAGGGAGCCAATTCCGGATCCGCCCGTAGACTAAATCTTGGATGCCAACGAAAAATTTTATATCGAACTCCCCGAATCGTGAAGGATTCCTTGGATAAAACTGGAGAACTTCATAACGACAATATGATTTGAAACATGAGACTCACCTCGTGCAACATCCGAGTCAGATAGCCTCAAAGCCGGACTTCCGTCTTTCCTAAAGGTCTTGGAATCCGTTGGCTTGTCATCAAGGTCATCCTTCATCACCTTTCCTAATACCTCCACAAAAGAACGTCGAGAAGATCCATCGTCCTCCTTGCCAGCCGCAGGGGCAGCCCCCTTGGCTGGCTGTGTCGCCTCTATGAAGATTTATCCGCCTTCACTAACGGACTAGATCTATGGATGCAGAGTGAGGACATGCCAACCCGACAAATCCAGCCAGCCCTTGTTAACAAAGATCAAATCGAAGTCCAAGAAAACCAGGAAGCAATCTACCAGACTCTGTAAACCATCCAGGCAACCAATCGTCATGGACAATCCGTCTAGCAACTCAATCAAGAATCTCCAATCCAGGAACAGTCCGGCCAAGAATCAAATCTTCCAATCGTCCAGGAACAAAATCGAGCAGTCCCAGGAAGCCCAATAGTCCAGGAAACCAAAACCTTCAGGAAGCAGTCCCAGAAATCCAAGAAGTCCAAGAAACCAAACCGTCCAGCCACTCGGCGGCCAGAAGGACGTCGGCGATGCAGGAGGCGGCCGGTCGACCTAGGTTCACCAATCCAGGAACAGTCCAACCAAGAATCTAATCGTCCAGGAACCAAATCGAGCAGTCCCAGGAAGCCCAATCGTCTAGGAAACCAAAACATCCAGGAAGCAGTCGAAGGAATCCAAAACGTCCAGGAAACCAAACCGTCCAACCACTCGGCGGCCAGAAGGTTGTCGAAGACGCAGGACGCGGCCGATCGACCTAGGTATGGCGGCGGCGGTTGTAGGGTTTGTGCTGATCAACGGTGGAGATGATCTCCCAAGAGCTTGGAAAGGTTAAGATTGAAGGAAAAAAAACTGAAATTTTTTCCAGTTTTGCCCCTGAATTCGCCTCAGAGCAGAGCTCTTTTTTTCATATATATATATATAATCTTTTTGAAATCCTCACATGTGATTTTCTTTTTCTTCCCCCTTTTCATCTTCTTCAACCTTTATTTTTTTCTCCTTCCTCCATGAGTACAACCGCCACCATTTTGTCATCTGAAGCTAGCACAACAAACCCACGACACTTGATTTAGTCACCGTCACAGCCACCCTCCACAACTGCCTCCAAACCCGATTCAACAATCACCAATGATGGCCACCACCACTTCAACCCCTTATGGTGCTAGGTATGTACCAATGGACCACCTTAAACTACCACCACCACCTCAAAATCCTAGATCTGATGAGTTTTGGAGTATCACATAAAGCGATACTAAACAAATGTTAAAATGTTTGGTTCTTTTTTTAAACTGAGTATTTAAGTTTTGAGAATGTACCACTTAGACTTTAATTATTTACGATTGCCTACGAGAAAACAATAGTTTAACAACAATGGTCAAAGGCATTTCGCAACGGTTATAACCGTCCTAAATAAAACAGCGACAGTTACTCAACTTAAAAGCGTCACTAGGTCATTTAGCAATGGTTTTAGGTAAATGCTGACATAACCATCGCTAAATACAATATAACGACGGTAACAAATTGTAACTAAATATGAGACAATAATGGCGAATGATAGCACTCTACAACGGTTACACTCGTCAAAAAAACCTGATGAACAATCCATTTTTTTGCCTTTTAGCGACAGTTTTCAACCGCTGCTATATTCCATGAGGCACTTTGCAATGGTTCACAACCGCCGCTAAATTCCTTTTGATAATCTTTTTAGCGACGGTTACAATTTCCACTAATGACAATCATTGTATCATTACAATCCTAATATACATATATAACTACATTTTTCAACCTATAATCACATTTTAACCTGTAATAACATTTTTCAACCTATAAACAACCCACAGTTTTATACAATTGTTTTATACAAAAATCATTCAACAAAGCTTCATTTCAACTATATTGTCATCAAAGGTAACAAAATATCAATATATGTAGAATTACTTAAAGTTTGATAGTTTAGAAAACATGTCAAATTTACTACAGCAAATGATACAAACCATCACCACGTGTTTGAAAAAAATTAGTAGACAATGCTATGGAGTGTAGAGTTGATGTGGATCCTCATTATTATTCTGACTAGATGATGAGGGTCTTGCAATTGTTGGTGAAGTTTGCCCGCTTTCTTCGTCTTGTGCCAGAAATGATGAGTCAACAATATTACTCTAAACTTGAACTAAAGTACAATAATTAATGGATGTCATTGATAATGTAAAAGCAAAATAGGTTTGCAAACTCAGAAGACACATTTTCATTCAACTTTTAAAAAATGTATGCCAATGCTACCTCAAATGCCTGCCTCTTTAATGTCTTTGTCTCTAACTGTGACTCCAGCTAGTGAACTCTCTGTTGCAATTGAGGATCAACAATGTTTTGCGTTGGTTATGAGGACAACATCATCCCACTAAACCTACTAGTGGTGTTGCCAAATACTTGAGATGGACATGACCTAAATCCCAATGCTCAAACTCGGCCTGAATAAGCTGCCGAAATTTCCCTGGTGAAGTGATCGGGGGAAAGTGAAAAAAAGAATAATAGAGTTTGGTGTGGATGTGTGATTTAATTTTTTTAGATTTTTTAGATGCTTTGTTTCAAGTAAAAAACAGAGGACAGAGAACTAAATGCACTACACCAAATTGGCATATTTGTAACAACTTAAAAAACAATAACACTTTTGAGCTATTACAATCTACCAAACAATTTCAAGTCAAAACTAAATTTAGTCAACAAAATGAAAAATAGCTACACAAAAAAAGTGATACAATAAATTAGATCACCATGAATAACATCACTTGTAAGCCCATACTATTTGTGGTGATACAATTATTGAATCACTTTGTTTGTGAAAATGTGTAAAATTGTTTTGTGAATTGTTATAGCTCAAAAGTGTTACTGTTTTTTGGATTGTTACAAAAATGCCAATTTGGTGTAGTGATGGCTTGGAAAAACGAGCTTTGGTTCTGCAACAGATACAAGGTAAGGGTAAAAGGGTTCAAAAATTAGTCTTGAGCAGTCAATCATCTGGACTTAATGGTTCCGTCAGAAAATAAGTATTAGACTCAATTAGTTTTCAAAATGAAGGTCAAACTCTAATAGGTATAAACTAATGAGTGTCAAGCTAAAAAAAAAACTAAAAAATAAAAGGATGTGTGATTGAATTGATCATGAGTTAATCAACTATGCGATGGATCAGATATGCTAACCAACCACCCATCCCTCGCTACCTAGAAGGGCTCACGGTAGTCCTAACCAATTGGAAGCTTGGATGAATTTTCTAGAAGTTAGTGATTAATAAAGGAAAAATAGTTTCAGTTCAAGTATACAATTCCAAAAAGAAGAATCAACATATATAAGGAAGGAACTTGTAATTAAAATAAGCAAAAAATTTGTGGTCTTTCAAGGTTTTGCAAGAATGTCATGATATGGGTACTATAGCATTCAATGCAAGTCAGAGTAGCTCATTGTTATCTTTTTGACATAGTTACCCTAAATAATGTTATCCTAACATAGCATTTGTGAATGTCATGGTTGTATGACTTATCACATGTACATAAATGTTATCAATAATTTGTTTTAACATTCCGAATGTGCTATCATGAATAACATTTTAAAATGCTATCACATGATAGTTATCTAACTAAATGAATGATAATAATAATTAATTAACTAACAATAATATACATAAATAAATAATCATATTAATAACAATAGCTTTATAAATTTGAAATGAATAATAAAAGTATAATTATTTTATTCAATTGGCTAAAATCAAACAAAAATGTCAATAAGGCAGGGGCATAAAATGCCCCACCTACCAATATATAACGATATGAAGTATGGGCTCACAGTCAGTATACATAAAATAAATACAACCAACAAGGCAAGTGCATAAAGTGTCATCGTCAATTTGACATTTTTTACAAACTTTGTCCAATTAAATAAGTCACTTCAATTGCCTTCAACTACTTATTCACCAAGAGATAAACAACATCTTCGTGTAATATATTCGAATCAAAATCTTTGTTTCTAGCCATTGATTTTGCAAACTCTGACAGATTTCAATGTGGCAAGCCTTGTGAAATCTTTAAACCCACCTTGTGAATCTTTAAACCCACAAATTTGGGAACTATGACCAGTAAAATTATCTACTGTAGATACTTGACAATTTGGTATGTAATTAAACCATCAAGGTCGGTAGATATCTCATCCATGAACACTAGTAAATCCCACTAGTAGTTCACCTATGATAAAAATATGCACACCTGCAAGAATTTAAGCAACATTTGTAGTTCCACGGAGATGCCCGTAAAAAGATACACACCAGTAGTAAGGCGCTTCTTTTGTCACAATGGCATTATTTACATTAGGGTGTCGACGCACTTTACATGTGCGGAGATTTAGTATTTTTATTTTATTACAACAACTCAATGATAAGAAAAAATATTATTAAATTTCTAAACAAAATAATTATATATAATTTTAAGGCTTTATATATAGTTTAAAAATAAATAAGGGGCTTCAAATAAATTATATTAAGCACATATGTTTAATTAATCAATGTTACAGAGGAGCTGATTTTTATTGTAAAAGTATAAAATATGAAAGGCAAAATGGGAAATTCAAAGTTAGATGTAAGGGTCTTTTTACAATTTATAAATAACTGAATGACTTCAAATAAGTTATATTAGGGACTTATGTATAATTAATGAATGTTTATAGGGGATTGGTTTTAATTGTAAATAGTTTAAATTGGGAGGATAAAATGGTAAAATTAAGTACTAATGTTTTCATTTGAGTGACATAAATATCCCTTTTACTTTTTACCTATTTTTTGTTTTTCTTCTAAATATGATAAAATTAGAAGGGCATTTTGGACAACCAAAACTCAGGTTGATGGCATTTTAGACTATTCCTCCATTATTCATTTGGGAGAGCTGTCGTTATATATAAGTGTTTAGATTCTCAAAAAGCATATGCATTTCATGTACGCTGTAATTTAATCAGCTTATGACAATGAACAATACTGCACTATTCAGTTCTTCTAAAATGATTTTTTTGTTTCGCTAACTACATTATACAGCCTCAACATAAGCCTGAATAAAGCCAGAACATAACTTGCGTGGAAATGCAGAGAGTGTGAGCGTGCCGAGTTTTACCAGACCTGATGCATCTTAAAATGATTAGAAAAGTCAGTATAACACATTATTAACTATGGTCTAATTTGTTAATTAATGTTTACGGATTGGTTTTGACAGTTGGTTTTAAGGGTTGGTTTTGACCGTTGGTTTTGACCGTAAAAATATGAAATGTGAATGGTAAAATGAGAAATCCAAAAATTAGATATAAGGGCATTTTTATAATTTTTAGATAGTTAGAGGGCTTCAAATAAATTACATTAGGAGCTTAATTATAATTAATTAATGTTACAGATGGTTGGTTTTGATTGTAAATAATTTAATCTATGAGGGTAAAAAGGTAATAATGTGAAATTGTGGTTTTAATTTGAATGACATAAACACCATTGTCACTCTTTAACCAACTTTTGATTTTTCTTAAATATTAAAAAATATTGAGGACATTTTCGAAACCTAAAAATCAGGTTGAATACATGGTTCATGTTCATTTGGGAGCTCTCTCGTTATCAGGGGCGGATCTACAGCTTGGGTAAGGGGGTCAATTGACCCCCTTAGGTTTTGAAAAAACTCTATCAGAGCATATACAATTTCATTCTTTGCCCCCCTTAAAATTTTCATCTTGCCCCTCTTATAAAACTAAGAATTACAAAATCAGATATCGTATCACAATTGAACGAAAAAAATTGAGTCGCCGCCTCTAATCTCTGCCTCCACGCCTTCGGTCCTCAACAATAACTTCTTCTCCATAACTGCAAAACAAGGTGAGTTTGTTTGATTATGGATTCTAAATAAAATCAACAAGACAACAACAAAATAACCTTAAGCTTTAACATCTCTTCCTACCTTGGTCTCTGTCTCCCTCTTTGGCGATCCAAAATTGAAACAAGGAGATCCGAGAAAGATCAAAGAGATCATAGCAGGATCTCATAGAGATGTGAGCAAGATCAGAGAGAGATCTGAGTGAGTTCAAAGAGATCAAAAATATCAAAGCGAGATCAGAGAGATCAGAGCGAGATCGATCTCAAAGAGATCAAAGAGGGATCTCAGAGAGATCAAAGAGGGATCTGACTGAGTCTGATGAAGAAGAAAGCAAACTCCTTGATCTCTCCGAGTCTGATCTCTTGATCTTTCTGACTCTGAGTCTGATGAAGAAGAAAGCAAACTCCTCGATCCCACTGAGTCTGATCTCTCGATCTCACTGAGTCTGATGAAGAAGAAAGCAAACTCTTCGATCTCACTGAGTCTGATCTCTCGATCTCACTGAGTCTGATGAAGAATAAAGCTCTTCATCAGACAAACTCTTCGATCTCACTGAGTCTGATCTCTCGATCTCACTGAGTCTGATCTCTCGATCTCACTGAGTCTGATGAAGAAGAAAGCTCTTCATCAGACAAACTCTTCGATCTCACTGAGTCTGATCTCTCGATCTCACTGAGTCTGATGAAAAAGAAAGCAAACTCCTCGATCTCACTGAGTCTGATCTCTCGATCTCACTGTGTCTGATGAAGAAGAAAGCAAACTCCTCGATCTCTTGATTTCCTCGATCTCTTGATCTCTTGATCTCTCTGATGAAGAAGAGTGAGCTTGACTGAGTTTGAGTGAGATGCAGAGTGAGCTTGACTGAGATGAAGAAGATTGAGCTTGACCGAGATGAAGAAGAGTGAGCTTGAGCTTTCGAGTGAGATGATGAAGAGTGAGCTTGAGCTTTCTGTTTGAGTGAGATGAAGAAGACTGAGTTTGAGTGAGATGAAAAAGTGTAAAGTGAGGCTTGAGTGTGGGTTTGGTTTGGCCGTAATGTATGGGGTTGGGTTTGATAAAAAAGAGAAATGAGAGAGAGATGAATGAAATTATGAAAGGATTGTTATTTTTAAAATTATTCAAAATATTATTTTAATCAATCAAACAAAGGGTAAATTCCTTTCTTCTGTTCCATATTTGCTTAAGCTTTAATGAGGTATTTCATATTTGTTTAAGCATCTAATTTATTATCTTATCTTTATACAGGAATATTTCATATTTGATTTTTAATTTAATTTAATTTAATTTGTTTAGGCTTTGACAAAGTGGTATTTGATCCTTAAAGCTTAAGTGAGTATTTAATTTCATCTGCTGAAAAGGCCATTATCTCAAGTTCTTAATATTTGGTAAGGTTTCTTCTCTTTCATGTATTAATTATTAATTTACATTACAAATTTGATAATTTGATAATTTGGGAATCTGGGATAGCATTTATTAATATGAATATTGGGATTGTGTTGTTGTATTTGTGTAGTTAAATATTTGAGCACTTGGGTTGACGAGTGATGGATAGATACTTTAAAAGAATAAATGATGTGAGTTCTAGTTCTACTGCTCAGGCTGTCTGATAGGTCTGATAATGAGCTTCCTAGTTCCAAAAGGAGTTGTATTGAGACTAAGTTTGATCCAAAAACTCTTCCAGCAGACCCTGGATTACGTAAGTCAATCAAGGAGTATCATCCCAACATAAGGGATGAAATTCGAAGAACATACTTGCAAAAAGGTCCTTGCCAACCTCGGACACATAACTTTAAGCAGACTTTGCAAGGAAAAGTATTACGGTGTTTCAATCCTTCATGGTTTGATGAATTTCCTACATGGTTAGAGTATAGCATAGAGAAAGGGGCTGCATACTGCTTGTGTTGCTACCTTTTTAGATCTGGGAGTAAAGAGCATGTGGGTACTTGTGATGCTTTTGTTGTTGAAGGATTTACCAATTGGAAGAAAAAGGATAAGTTACAAACACATGTTGGAGGGTCTAACAGTGATCACAATCAAGCTTGGAGTAATTGTGAAGCTTTAATGAATCAACAACAACATCTTCGGATTGTTGTGATTAAGCAAACAAATGAAGCTCGAAGGGTTCGTCTAAATGCTTCTGTTGTTTGTATTCGATTCTTACTCCGACAGGGATTGGCTTTCCATGGTCATGATGAATCTTGTGATTCAAACAACCGAGGGAATTTCTTGGAAATGTTACATTTTCTTGGCGATCACAATAAAGACATCAAAAGGGTAACTTTGGATAAATGTCCTGGGAATCTAAAATTAATAGCACCGAAAATTCAAAAAGATATTGTGAATGCTTGTGCAACCGAAACCACAAATGTTATCATTCAAGACCTTGGAGATTCTTTGTTTTCAATATTAGTTGATGAAGCTCGTGATGTATCAATTAAAGAGCAAATGGCTTCCATGATCCGTTATGTGGACAAACACGGGCATGTGATTGAAAGACTTTTAGGTATTGTACACGTTTCTGACACTTCTGCTCTATCTCTAAAAGCATCAATTGACGCTTTATTTTCCAAGCACAAGTTAAGCATTTCAAGACTACGTGGCCAAGGGTACGATGGGGCAAGCAATATGCAAGGTGAGTTCAACAGTCTTAAAGCATTAATCATAAAAGAGAATGGAAGTGCATTTTATATTCACTGTTTTGCACATCAACTTCAATTAGCACTTATTGCCGTTGCAAAGAATGAGGATTTCATTGTTTTATTATTTTCTTTGATCACGAGTGTTGTGAATGTGGTTGGTGGCTCATGTAAGCGTCATGATATTCTTTTAGAAGCACAATCTATTAACACTCTAAAAGCACTTGAAAGTGGTGAACTTGGAAGTGGAAGTGGCCAAAATCAACAATCAATTCTTAAAAGAGCCGGAGATACACGTTGGGGCTTTCATTACAATACTTTGATAAGCTTGATTAAGTTATTCAATTCTATCATCGATGTGCTTGAGTGCATTAAGGAGACCTAAAAATATGCTGAGCAAAGAGTTGAAGCATGCACTTTATTAGATTCACTACTATCTTTTGATATTGCGTTTGGACTTCATTTGATGAAAAATACATTAGGAATCACAAATGAATTGTCACAAGCATTGCAAAGAAATGATCAAGATATTGTGAATGCCATGAGTTTGGTCATAGTAGCTAAGAAACACTTACAGTTGATGCAAGGTGATGGATGGAATAATTTGCTAGATGAAGTTTCCTTATTTTGTAGCAAACATGTTATAGAAATGCCTAACCCGGATGAATTTTATGTTGCTCGGGGACGATCACGACGTAATGTTGAAAAAGTGACAAACATGCATCGTTATCGGGTTCAGTTATTTAATGTTGTTATTGATTTGCAACTTCAAGAGCTCAACAACTGTTTCAATGAAGTGAATACTGAATTGCTTTTATGTCTTTCATGCTTGAGTCCAAATGATTCATTCTCGAATTTTGATAAGGGAAAATTTATTTGTTTTGCTCAGTTTTATCCAAGTGATTTCTCAAAAGTACAACTTAATGCTCTTGATAATCAGTTGGAGACATTTATCATTGATGTGAGGTCGAATAGCGAGTTCTTGAATTTGACAGGAATTAGCAATCTTGCTGAGAAGATGGTAAGGACAAAAAAAAATATTTTGCATCCTTTGGTCTATAGGCTTATTACTTTAGCCTTAATATTACCAGTTGCAACTGCCAGTGTTGAGAGAACGTTTTTTGCTATGAAGATTGTCAATAATCGATTACGTAATCGTATGGGTGATCAGTGGATGACAGATAGATTGATTACATATGTTGAGAAAGATATATTTAATGGCATCAATGATGAGGTGATTATGCAGCATTACCAGAACATGAAAACCCGCAGAGAGCTTTTACCTAAATCTACAGCGCATCTACATTGACTCATTATGTATGTTTATCTTGTAACACTTTTAAAACTCTATTTTAATCATATTTATCTATTTATTTTAGAAATTAAATTATCTATAATTTTTTTGCCCCCCTTTGTCTGCAATCCTAGATCCGCCCCTGCTCGTTATAACTGTTTAAAATTTTGGTGTAGTGAATATACAATTACCAAGCAATAAATAGACAGCCAAAATTTGGGGGCTTCTATTTATAAATAATATCAAATATTTAGGGGCCCTAAAATGTCAATATTATTCAGGGGCGTGATTCTCCGAATGCGCCCAATTGGTTCAGGGTTGGGCTTGCATCTTTACGGGATTTTACATGACAAACTTTCTGCTCCTGGTAATGTGTTTGGTTAAGCCGTAATTCTTGCTAGTTCTTATATGTGTGTGGCCATAATGTTTTTGTGTTTTTTCTCCTTCATCTTCTATAAAGGTGTACCTGTCTCTGAAATCCCTCTTCAAATTATACTTTTATTATATTAATCAGTTCCATCAATAAGGGAGGAAAGGAGAAACAAAATTGAAAGAGGATGACAAGGAAAATTGTTGCTATGTTCTTCATATGTTTTGTCTTCCTCCCCGCTGTATTTGAGGCCACTTCCCATCAAACGATTAATACAGCATCATTAGATGAGCTTGTTTCTGTGCCACAAGCAGGTAGCGACTCTGGGATTAAGCTATATAAAGACGTGGGAGATTTTAGCTATTTTTGTATGAGAAAATGTACTAATAATTGTGGAGCATCTACTGTGTGTATTAAATCTTGCGAGCCAAAATGCCCAAACAAAACAAACCGAAAAAATAAAAGGATGTCTGATCGAATTGATTATGATTTAACAATTCTAGATGTCGAGGATTTGGGCGAGGTTTTTGGCGAGGAAGGTGCGTCGCACGCGACGGCAGCTGACGTGGTGAAAAAAAAAAGCGGGCGAAAGTCGAAAATTTGGGGGAGAAGAAGAGGGAATCAAAAGCTTTTCTCCCCATTTTCATTCCCTCTCCCTCTCCCCATTTTCAGTCTCAGAAGAAGAAGAAACTGACGAAGAAGAAACCCTAGCGAAGAAAAAGAAGAACAAGAAGTCATCCTCCTCTTTCAAGAAGGGGGGCAGTAGCAGCTTATTTGCAGCCCTCGATGGTGATGGTGAGGAGGATGTCGATGGAGACGGTGAGGAGGATGAGAATAAAGAAGAGGAGGAGGATGTCATTACCTTCTCTGGTAAGAAAAAGAAGTCATCTAAATCTTCCAAAAAGGGAAAGGGCGGTAGTAGTAGTTTATTTGCAGCCCTAGATGATGACGGTGAAGAGGATGAGTATAGTAAGCACGATAATGATGATGATGATGAGAATAAAGAAGATGTGGATGGTGATGTAGATTTGATTACTTTCTCTGGTAAGAAGAAGTCGAAATCATCAAAGAGTTTGTTTGCCACCGCAGCACTCCTAGATAATGAAGAGGCTGACCAAGTATCACAGCCATATCTTACAACAACAGGGTCTGGATCGGGGTCTGGTGACGGAAAAGAGGAAAGTGAAGCTGCTGAATTGATTACTTTTACTGGTATGTTCTAGATGTCGACAAGCTCTATTGCCAAACCTAGCATTCAAACATTTCACCCATATTTGTTGTTGATTTGGGTAATGAAATCCATTGGGTTGCAACTTTGCTAATTTGATTTGCACCCTCGTCAGGAGAAGCCTATTAACTGTTTGTGGTGAACTGTTTGTTGCCTGTGATGTGTGTAGATTTCCTGTTTGCAGACCTTGTTATGCGTATGAGAGTAAAGATGGGAACCAGTCTTGCCCTCAATTCAAGACCACATACAAGAGGCACAAAGGTTTGTTCACTCTGATCTATTTCTCTCTAAGAATCTATCAATTCAAGTCAATTGTGTTTCCCTCTAAGAATCCACAAGAGAAATACTTTGACTCTCAAAGAGAGAAATAGCAATTGTGTTTCTCTAAGAAATACTAAGAATCATAGCAATTGTAACAAGAATCCACAAGAGAAATACTTTGACTCTTGCTAAGAAATACTTCAGTTGTGTTTGTGTCATAGATTTCTCAGAAATACTAAGATATGTCTTTTCTATGATTCTTAGTATGATTCTTAGATTTCCAAGTATTTCTTACCAATTGAAATACTAAGAATCGTAGAAATACTATGCACTCTCAAAGAAATACTAAGAAATGTTTCTCTTGTTACAATTGTCACTAAGAAATACTAAGTTAGAGAAATTGTCACAGTATTTCTCTCTAGAGAAATTCTAGATGTCGAGGGTTTGGGCGAGGTTTTGGGCGAGGGAAGTGCGTCGCACGCGAGCAGGTGAAAAAAAAAAAAAAGATTTGCGAGGGAAATCAAAATTTTGGGCGAGAAGAAGAGGGAATGGGGAGAGCTCTCCCCATTTTCATTCTCAAGCTACCTCAGACCTCCCTCTCCCTCTCCCCATTTTCATTCTCGAGTTCAAGCTCAAGCTCAGACCTCCCTCTCCCTCTCCCCATTTTCCATCTCGACACCCTCTCCCCCAACGAAACTCTCCCTCTCTATCATCGACTCAAACGAAGCCAGAGAAGAAGAAGGAGAAGAAGCTCACCCTCGTCCCTTCCCTCTCGCAAAAGCTAAGGTAAGTTTTCATTTATTTCTAGATCTAGGGTTTTTAGATCTAGGGTTTCTCATTTTAGATCTAGGGCTTTTCATTTTAGATCTAGGGTTTCTCACCAATATAAACTGAAAAGCATTCATGATGGTTTGGTTCTATGGGGTTGATGATAAGAGAATCAAGAGCTTGTTGTAGCTTTGGGTTTCGAATGAAATTTCAATGATGGAAAAGAGAGGAAGAGATGGTATTTGGAGGGTTGAGGTAGGTGGTATTGGACTCTAGGAGGTCTTACTAGAATTTAAAGATACTAATATTATTAGTTTCTTCTTAGTTAATTTTTTGAGCAATCCATTCGGAATTTCGGACTTACTAAAGATTTTTATTCCTGTTCCTTTTGTGATCTTTTTATCAACTTGAAAATATGCATAGCCATTCTGTTAAATGAATCATAAAAAAGTCATGCCTCTTCATTTTGTTGGTGTAACCACTATGCTTAGTACTGTGTTTATATGCCAATATGTGTTCACTATCCTTGCTGAGGCAAACCACCCACAAGAATGGTTACATTGGTATAACTTTCTATCTGATAGAACACAAGAAAAAGCTTACTTCTGTTGTTCACAGAAGCGAGAGTACTTGCCCAAATACATCACAATGAGCTTTTGGGATCTTTTGTTTACTGCATTGGTTCTTTCTCTGGAAGTACTTATAGTGACTGGTCTTGGAACATTTATCGCATCAGATTTTGTTGGTATTTTGAGTAAGGAGGCCAGAAGTTTTATGAATCGGGTGAGTTATTTCGACCAATGAGCTGCAAAATTTAACAAAAATAGATCACATTAAATAAAAAATTACAAAAACAATCTACATTGTTGTCAAAGTAATTATATGCTGTTATTGTATAAAGCTGTTCTGTATGTATCCTTGTTTTGAACTGTCTTCAAACTTGTTAAATTTAAGAACAAAGTTTCCTTTGGATAGATTGTATTTTACGTATTCAATCCATCACTCGTGGGTTCTAATTTGGCTGATACGGTAACAGCGCAAAGTCTTGTTGAGATGTAAGTTCTTTCAACTTCTGTTACAGTTTATAAAAGTTAGCCGAAAAATAGAGTTGTTTTCCTCTATTCTATTATTTTCTGGTATGATTTTGTTTCATGTTCAGGTGGTTCATGCCAATCAATATCCTCATCACATTTCTTTGCGGATCAGCACTTGGATGGATATTTATCAAAGTTACTCGAGCTCCTTCTTAGCTGAAAGCCCTCATAATGGGTATCTGTTCCGCAAGTAAGAGCATACAAAGATACATGTAAGTGTGTGTGTTTGTGGTTCTCAAGGCTATGTTTTCACAAACAAAAGTGAAAATTCTAAATTCACTGCATGTATTGGAAATTAGATCTGTATTAGTCCATTTGGAAATGAAGAAACATGCTCGTCAAATGGCCTAGCCTACGCTTCACTTTCTATGGCAGTATGATCTGTATTCATTTTTTTTCCTTTGCATTTAGATACACCAGAGTATGTAACGTCACACTAATTGTGTATTGTTTCTCAGATAGGAGCCATTTACATATGGACTTATGTCTACAACATCATGCGTGTATCTTCACTCACTTCTCCACCAGCTAATATAAACGGTTTCAGAACTTATTTAGAATTTGCTGGAGTAAGTTTTGCTGGGGAACCCCCAGAAGTACTTGACGAATGTCAAACTGAAGCACTTTTACCTTATAGATCAGACGAAAATGTGAAGGTTGTTTCTTTGCTTGTCATTTCACCCCTAAACTATAAATCTTGCATTCTTTGAATTGTTTGTGTTAAAATATTCTCCAGCTACTCTTTCAATAGTTCTCTTTCATATATGTTTTGAATTGTGGAAAAAGGAGGAACTTCGTGGTCTGAGAATGTTCAGTTATGCTGGCCACATAATTCCTGCATCATTAGAGCAGTTTGTCTATAAGTTAAATGTAAAGAAGTTTTACGTGAGGGCACAATTCAATCAATATCTTATATCAAAGAGCAAGCCAATTTGGATAACTATTTTGACCTTGTCTTCCTGAATTCTACAACAGGTTCCACTCCGCGTTAAGTGTGTGGAATGGTTGAAGATATTTGCAGAAAAGATCAACTTGAAGAACATATTCGCACCTTCAACCTGTGGGGCGGTAATAGTGATTGTGCTTTTTTATTTTCTTTAGTAGCTACTTATTGCGTTTGTGAACAACATTATTTTTTTCAATAGCTACTCTTTGCATTGTTCAAATTCTGAAGTGTCTACTTTTAAAGGTGGATTTGAAGTCTTTATCAATTCTGGTAATCTAAACACTATATATATATTCACAAAATAGAAGTTTGACATTTAGGATGAATTTTCATGTATAATGTGTCTGACTAGTTCTCTGAACTAAAGACTTTTGTTTTCTTTATAGATTGCTGGATTTTTCGTGGGACTGGTTCCTCCAGTCAGGAAGTTATTGATAGGAGACAGTGCTCCTCTTCAAGTGATTACAAAATCTGCCTCTTTGGTGAGGTAGGAGACACGACCTCAAATCCCCTTTCTCTGATATAAAAAATTGTGAATGTGAATCATTCTGAATAATTGCACGAGTCTGGATACTGCAAAATTTTATATTTTTTCTCTTTTTGCTAAGACATGTTTAACTGCATAATGACTAACTGAACCCAATTCTTTATACTCACCAGGGAAGGAGCGGTCCCAACTATCACGCTTATAATAGGTGGAAACCTTCTAAGTGGTATTATACAACTCAATATTCATCTGTTTCTTATGCACCTTTAGTTAACCTAATTAATTGGATGTTCATCTGATTTTGAAACGAAGTTGTTTGATACTACTAAGTGTTTCAGTTCAGGTCTCAAAGGGTCAGGACTAAAGAAGAGAATTATTGCTGGTGTCTTGATTGTTCGCTTTCTTTTCCTGCCTGTAATTGGTATTGGTGTCGTCAAAGCCACTATCCGTGCTGGCTTTGTAAAATCAGAAGCACAGTACCAGTTTGTTCTTATGCTTCAATATGCGGTGCCACCGGCAAACAACATAAGTATGGTTTGATTATACCTCCAACTTCATATCTTTGTACTAATTCATACTGTTATAAATAAAAATAAGGTATGCTTTATGTTGTTCTAATCTATCTAATCAATCACACACAAATCCATCTTCACCATCATATTTGCTTTGATGGATAATTATGTATTTTATAATTTTGAATGAGAAAACAATTTGTTCTCTTAATTAATTCTTCTAATACGAGTTCATCGTGACATTAACAGGTACAATTGCACAACTGTTTAAGTCTGGCGAAAATGAATGTGCAGTTTTTATGTTATGGACCTATGCCTTTGCAGCATTTGGAATTACTATTTGGGCCACCCTCTACATGATCCTCGTGTCTTGATTATATCAGCAGTTGTTGTATTGTTGCTATACCAAGTGCAGTGCTGTATTGTTGCTTTATGGAGAATTATAATGGCTATTAGAAACTCTTATAAATAGGAAAGTCTGTAACAGAAGGAATTCATTCATTCTTCTTTGTAATCATTTTGTACAAGTGAGCACATTGCTCTCTAAGGAGATTGACAATCTCGAATTCTGCCTAGTACATTACAGTCTATTCAGACCATTGTAACCCTTACATTTTAATCAAGTAAATCTTTCAATCCTGTGACTCTTTTGTTGTGGCTTGTTGCTAAAAACTGCAGTAGCATTCCCCATTCTTTTCTTTAATTGCATTAGCAGGTTGAGCATTGAACTGTCCAATTCTGCAGAATATTGGTAAGAACTGACCTGTGTTGCTATGTTGTGCAGGACAGAATCAAGCCAATGCAGTTCTACTGACAGTTTCAGGCAATAGATGGTATACTCCTTGCTGAATTAGCAATACAAGCAAAGAAGAGAAATTAAAGAATGAAGAACCTGTAAATGTAAACTCTGAATTGATGTTAGCAAATGGAATGGATTGTATTGAATAAGAAGGCTAATTCGAGATTACCTAATCTCCTGTAGGGCAATTGCTCAATTGTACAAATTGTTTTCAAATCAATGAATCCCTATTTCTCTTATTGATCTCCTATTTATACAATTATCTAACATACCCTCTGACAGTAACACTAACAGAGCACCTATAACTAACATAACCACTGACAGAGCACCTAACAGACTTTTAACAGAGCACCTAACAGAATCTCATCCTACAGATAGCCTACTTAACAGAACAGCAGCAACCACCTTGTAATAGCACCCCCTTGGGAACTTTTTTATGCTCACTGAGGGATCCTTTGGCAATGGCAAGTTGGAGCCATACTTGGAAGGCATCACAAACGACATCTGCCACTTTTCCTGATCTGCAGACTGATCAAATAAGAATGTCAAAACTTGAGAAAGAAATTTTTTACAGTAAACTACAGTTTTTTTTATTCTCAACCCAATCATTCAAAGAAGCTTTCATTCAAAACAATAGGTGAGGAAAATCCATCAAGAAAAGAAGCTTGATGTACTTGTTGACAAAGACATCAAAGAAAACTATGATCATATAGAGCTAGAAGAAATTGTTCAAGTGGCTCTGTTAAGCACCCAGTACCTTCCAGCCTACAGACCAAAGATGTCTGAAGTGGTACGAATGCTTGAAGGTGATGGGCTTGCTGAAAGATGGGAAGCTTCTCAGAAAGCTGAAGCAACCAAATGCAAATCAGCTCATAATTTCTCCTCATCAGAGCGATACTCTGATCTCACGGACGATTCCTCCTTATTAGTCCAAGCAATGGAACTGTCAGGTCCAAGATGAATTTATTACCAAATAAACGAAGAAGAAAACCAACGTGAATATGTATAGTAGTACCATATTCCTGCGCCAAAAGGTCGTGATGGTACAATTACTGAATGTACAGACAGAATCGGATTTCTGAGGAACTCACATTATTTAGATTAAGTGAGTGGGGCCTATAATGGCATTTTCTTTCAGTAAGGAACTTCTTTGATGCTCACTGAGGGATCCTTTGGCAATGGCAAGTTGGAGCCATACTTGGAAGGCATCACAAACGACATCTGCCACTTTTCCTGATCTGCAGACTGATCAAATAAGAATGTCAAAACTTGAGAAAGAAATTTTTTACAGTAAACTACAGTTTTTTTTATTCTCAACCCAATCAATCAAACACTCAAATACCCATTCTCATTTGTAGACTCACTTTTTATTTATTTATTTATCTTGTTGTAGTTTCTCTATTCATGTACCCACTCTCCTTCAAGTCTGCTAGATACCCATTATGAGGGCTTTCAGCTAAGAAGGAGCTCGAGTAACTTTGATAAATATCCATCCAAGTGCTGATCCGCAAAGAAATGTGATGAGGATATTGATTGGCATGAACCACCTGAACATGAAACAAAATCATACCAGAAAATAATAGAATAGAGGAAAACAGCTCTATTTTTCGGCTAACTTTTATAAACTGTAACAGAAGTTGAAAGAACTTACATCTCAACAAGACTTTGCGCTGTTACCGTATCAGCCAAATTAGAACCCACGAGTGATGGATTGAATACGTAAAATACAATCTATCCAAAGGAAACTTTGTTCTTAAATTTAACAAGTTTGAAGACAGTTCAAAACAAGGATACATACAGAACAGCCTTATACAATAACAGCATATAATTACTTTGACAACAATGTAGATTGTTTTTGTAATTTTTTATTTAATGTGATCTATTTTTGTTAAATTTTGCAGCTCATTGGTCGAAATAACTCACCCGATTCATAAAACTTCTGGCCTCCTCACTCAAAATACCAACAAAATCTGATGCGATAAATGTTCCAAGACCAGTCACTATAAGTACTTCCAGAGAAGGAACCAATGCAGTAAACAAAAGATCCCAAAAGCTCATTGTGATGTATTTGGGCAAGTACTCTCGCTTCTGTGAACAACAGAAGTAAGCTTTTTCTTGTGTTCTATCAGATAGAAAGTTATACCAATGTAACCATTCTTGTGGGTGGTTTGCCTCAGCAAGGATAGTGAACACATATTGGCATATAAACACAGTACTAAGCATAGTGGTTACACCAACAAAATGAAGAGGCATGACTTTTTTTATGATTCATTTAACAGAATGGCTATGCATATTTTCAAGTTGATAAAAAGATCACAAAAGGAACAGGAATAAAAATCTTTAGTAAGTCCGAAATTCCGAATGGATTGCTCAAAAAATTAACTAAGAAGAAACTAATAATATTAGTATCTTTAAATTCTAGTAAGACCTCCTAGAGTCCAATACCACCTACCTCAACCCTCCAAATACCATCTCTTCCTCTCTTTTCCATCATTGAAATTTCATTCGAAACCCAAAGCTACAACAAGCTCTTGATTCTCTTATCATCAACCCCATAGAACCAAACCATCATGAATGCTTTTCAGTTTATATTGGTGAGAAACCCTAGATCTAAAATGAAAAGCCCTAGATCTAAAATGAGAAACCCTAGATCTAAAAACCCTAGATCTAGAAATAAATGAAAACTTACCTTAGCTTTTGC
This sequence comes from Berberis thunbergii, assembly GCA_003290165.1. Classification (NCBI taxonomy): domain Eukaryota; kingdom Viridiplantae; phylum Streptophyta; class Magnoliopsida; order Ranunculales; family Berberidaceae; genus Berberis; species Berberis thunbergii. Next base: position 34,933 of record QNQO01001978.1, on the reverse strand, counting down.
GAGAGGGAAGGGACGAGGGTGAGCTTCTTCTCCTTCTTCTTCTCTGGCTTCGTTTGAGTCGATGATAGAGAGGGAGAGTTTCGTTGGGGGAGAGGGTGTCGAGATGGAAAATGGGGAGAGGGAGAGGGAGGTCTGAGCTTGAGCTTGAACTCGAGAATGAAAATGGGGAGAGGGAGAGGGAGGTCTGAGGTAGCTTGAGAATGAAAATGGGGAGAGCTCTCCCCATTCCCTCTTCTTCTCGCCCAAAATTTTGATTTCCCTCGCAAATCTTTTTTTTTTTTTTTTTTCACCTACTCGCGTGCGACGCACTTCCCTCGCCCAAAACCTCGCCCAAACCCTCGACATCTAGAATTGCTCTAGAGAGAAATACTGTGACAATTTCTCTAACTTAGTATTTCTTAGTGACAATTGTAACAAGAGAAACATTTCTTAGTATTTCTTTGAGAGTGCATAGTATTTCTACGATTCTTAGTATTTCAATTGGTAAGAAATACTTGGAAATCTAAGAATCATACTAAGAATCATAGAAAAGACATATCTTAGTATTTCTGAGAAATCTATGACACAAACACAACTGAAGTATTTCTTAGCAAGAGTCAAAGTATTTCTCTTGTGGATTCTTGTTACAATTGCTATGATTCTTAGTATTTCTTAGAGAAACACAATTGCTATTTCTCTCTTTGAGAGTCAAAGTATTTCTCTTGTGGATTCTTAGAGGGAAACACAATTGACTTGAATTGATAGATTCTTAGAGAGAAATAGATCAGAGTGAACAAACCTTTGTGCCTCTTGCACTACTACAAATATAGGCTTGCATAGCGCTTAAAAATAGGCTTAGATAGCGCTCAAAAAAGCGCTATGCAAGGCGCGTACTTGAATAGCGCTTCGCTTAGATAGCGCTTTAAAAAGCGCTATCTAAGCGTTTCTTTTTTTTTAATTAACTTCAATAGCGCCTTCTAAAGCGCTATGTAAGCGCTAATTTTTTTTAAATTAGCTTGAATAGCGCTTAACAAAGCGCTATTTAATTTAAATAATTTTTTTAAATTAGATTTGTTTATCTACTAAGATAGCGCGTAAATAAGCGCTATGGAAGTAATTAGATTGTTCTTAGATAGCGCTTAAAGAAGCGCTATTGTAGTATATATGTTAAACTTAGATAGCGCTAATTTGAGCGCTATCTAAGTTATTTGATTTGTTTTTTCTATTTTTCCGATACCGATTTTTTGGGCTAAATATAATATTTAATATAATAATGACAACGTTCAATCAATCAATAAAGACACAACATGATAACTAACTATTTCTCATTCATTCAAAATATAATTTAAGCATTCATACAAAATTGTTAATATGCTATCATATTATACACCAGCTTTTTTGGCCACGAAATGAAATGGCCAACAGCTTCTCCTACAGTCCTAACTTCGTCTGTACATTGCGGCACCGCTGAATGTTTCTCAGATTCTACCGCCACTTCAAATTGTATCCTCGCATAACCTGAAATTGCATCATGGCATTGTATAAGTATAACAACACACACACACACTAAGTCGGTATATATATCTTAACCTGAAATACAAGAACACACCTATTATCTTAACCTGAAATACAAGAACACACCGAGGACTGAAAATAGTTTGAGAAAAAGGGAAATAAATTACTATAAATTATGACCTTGACACAACAATGGACTTGCCGGTAATCTAAAGGCTACTCAATACCATACAGCGGCTTGAGAGAAAATAACAATATAGAGGAAAAGAATTAGAAAAAAAAAATGTGTTCTACCTTTTGCTGTGAGGTGATTCCTGAAATCAACTATTAATTTAATTTCCCATTTCCCATTAGGTCTTTCCATCACTCTGTCCAGATTCTGATAACCCACTGCTGTGTCTGCTAACTGGAAGAGAATAGCTGCGGCGCTCCTTGCCACCTGGTTTTGATGAAGCGTTACCATACCAGATCATTCCAACCACCGCTATAATCATCCCAAGCACTACTTGTATGTTTAGTCCCTCTTTTCCAAAGAATATGAACCCTAAAACTAGTACAAGGATAGTCTTCATGTGTCCAAGTACTTGGAAGGACACTGCTGTGAATCTGCCAATGCAGATGAACTGGCTGAGGTTGGTCCCTATTGCGATTGTGCACGACAATGGGATGAAAAGCTGAAATGAATAATGGCCAGCCAGAATCATTAGGAGAAGGCAGTAAGAAAGCACTATAAGAACAAGAGAGTGAGGGTGAATTTTGAATGTTATTTGTGTGAAAGTTCTAGATGAAATTGCTTCACTAAGTGTGAATAGTTGCTCATCAAAAGAGTGAGGGTGGATTTTCTTAATAACGGTTCCTCCTACGCATACCCAACACAAATAGTTTCATCTCCACTCCTATGCTCATAAAAACAATACAAACATGCCATATGCTCATAATGGCTCTCGCCTACACCAATGCGCGACTTTTTAGGTGGAGTATTACATCACACATGAAATGATCCAAGCAGATGCATGGAACTAACAACATGCATGCCTAAACAAGTATGAACCAGATGCAAGTAAAAAATGTTCCAGTAACATGCAAATGAAACAACTAGAGAGAAATGGGTTCTATGTTTATGTAAAAGAAGTATATGAACAGTTCCAAAACTTGATAATTTCAAATCATTAACAGAACTAAAAGTTTTTTTTTTATGATAGCAGTACTTACCACAGAGATAACGCTGTAATCATACTCATAAACTTTTTGGCTTGTCAACCAGTAATCCAGAAAGGGTCCCAAAACAAGCAGTGATCTAGCCTGAGCAGGTGCAGTGTGACCTAATAGGTTGAATGATCCAAGGTTATATTTCCTCTGAAGGAAATGCACATACTGCATGGAAACATGAAGAGATGACTACAGGAGATAAAGTTTTATAAGCTCCAAATTGGGATGTATCTAAAACTAGTTCTAGACAGTGGATGGAGACCAACACAAGTAGTTCAGTTTGAATGCCTGAAGAAATGCATAAGATCTTTTCAGTGACAAGTGACTTACATACTGTTGCAGCGAAGTACTCCAGACAGCCACAACAGCAGCAACAAAGCCCTTGGTATTTACACTCACGTCAGTAACAGTACATACAGCAACACCTAGGAGAACTATGCCTATGCTAAGTTTTGTATCCCTCGAGTATCGAACCTTGTCCAAGACAACTTCCAGAAAGCAAGACACAGGGATCATGCTCAACTTCGCTATCTGAAAATTGTACAAGGCAGTGAATATTTTTCTGAGCCAACAGATCTGTGGTAATAGGAAAACAAAAATAATATTGACCCTCCGGTATTTACCTGATAGAATCCGACAGAGTTCCACATCAAACTCACGTTCATCCCAACAATAGAAAAGTTTGCAAACAAGACGAATTTCAGGAGCTCGGGCAAAGGTAGATGTGATGGTTGGATGTATCCCAACCACCGTAGAACAAAAGTCATTAAGGTTGTGGTGGCAAAGTGCAGACCAGTTAAAGTTGTAGCTGCAGGAAAATTATATTAGGTTTCAGGAATAGAAACAAGCAAATTGCTACCGGCTCTATGACTAATATATACATAATATAAATGGAACTTCATGATTCATAAACAGGACAAGTACAAGTCGAACAGACTAATTACAAAAGAAATGCCCAAACAGGGATAGATGAAACATGTGATATGAGATAAACTTAATTGGAAAAGATAGTGGCAGCAGGGCGAGACCTTCCTTGTGAGAAAACAACTAGAACTTACAAATGTTGATCAAACAAAACAAGTATACGAGGATAATGCAATCAGAGATTCCTTTACAATATCACAATTCTCAACAGTACATAACACAATTTATTGAACCAATACATGACCAGGTGCCATAATACATTAATCTTCCACTCTTCTTACCCTTTTTCTCAAAATTTTCTTGGTCCTTTCAAGTTTTTTTAAGTTCAACTTCATTGATGACCATCAGAAGTTACAATTAAACCAGAGAAAACAACCTACAGCCATGGAACCTCCACAAATGGAAGTGCCAACCATCAGACATCACACAGAGATTACATGCCAAGGTACTCCCAATCCAAAACATGATCCTCAATATGCATGTGTAAATCGACATCTAATACATAAAGTACTGTAAATAGCACAACACCTTTGCAACATTGCATGTGTAGCGTAGGATGCCTTAAGAACATGCGTTTAATATGTGTTACCTTTCTAGACTAGCCAACCCATAATCGATTTGATTAGGGTCTTAGCTGATAATGAATTGTCTGAAATGAGTTATAAGAAAATGATGTAAAGACGAGGACTTACTGTGACGAAAAATGACTTGAAAGATGGCACATGTTTTGTATCTTCCCCAATAGGAACCGCTAAGGAACGCTCCCACAAAAGAGAAGATATAAACCGTTCCTGTCCATTTACTAACGTTGTTCGCTGTTGCTGCATTGTCGTTGTAACACTCTTGTTAAGAAGAGAACAAGGTTCACCCCTACGCCGAAGAAGGCCAAAGTTGCTAAACCTTGATTTACTGTGATCATTAACCAAAACAAAGCAACAAGACAAGTTGAAGTTTAGTTTCAAAGTTCAATGCTCTCCGGATCTCTACGTTTGACTTTTATTACATGTTGAGCACCTTATTAGGTGTAAATCATCTCATAAGGATGGTTAAATAATTGATTGGAATTTATGAGAAAGTAAATTTATAGCATGTGCATTCAAATAGGCAATCAAGAATGTTCATAAACACTTGGTTTTGTACAAAGTTTTCAATATTTTCTTCTTTAGAATCAATTCTATCCACTAAGCCAACTTAATGATCATCAGTACGTGCATATACATATATATATACAATCTAGTTTCTACATATTATCACCACAAAACCTTACTTCATCCAACACTGGATCGATCACCTCTGGATTAATTTGATCTGATCTAAGGTAGGTGATTGGAATTCATTAATCATCTAGGCACAAATTAGTACTTACAAGATAAAACTATGGGTTAGTTTTCAACACAGACACAGACATATACTGTTCTTGTTTACACACATACGTATAGATGTGCATGGGGAATGGAAGACAGTGGAGAGACAGGGAGACTTAACAATGACTTTACTTACGTGTTGTCTTTCCCTTCCTTCTTTTCCCGTAATTATAACAAGGACAAGTGATCTTACACCACACCAACACATCATCAATGATAGATAGGGTACATGAACCACCTCCTAAAGAAAGGAGGACTGGTCCAGCCAGCTCGGGAGGAGTGACTGTGAGGGAGAGTACCTCCTCTTCCCTAGATGATGTATAGATGACGATGATGATATGCATATCAGATAAGCTTATCAGAGTGAGAGAGCTATTCTATACATCCTACTTGCCAAGTGAGAATCCATAACATCACTGCCTACGTTTAAATTAGTTGAGGTTACACTCGGAGATTCACCGTTAGATTTTACGTACCTAATATGAGGATTCACAACAAAAACCAAAAAGGGATGAAGGAGGAATGATGTTACGTACCTAATATGAGGATTCCAACAAACAAACTTCCAGTTGATGGACGGATTGCAGGGCGGCCACGCCGATCCACGGTGCCGTCAAGAGTGCATTCTTCTTCTACTTCTTGTTTCATTTTCTTACTTCCCATCAGCTCCATTTCCCTCTTCGTCAGCTTACTACCCTGCAGCGAACACCATCATCATATTAGCAGTGAACTAATTACTAAATAACATAAAAAATAAAAATAAAAATCTTAGACAAATGATGATGTATCACTTAGATTCATCCTCTTGGTTATTGCAAACTTGCCCATAATTCAAAGAGTATTTTGAGACCCAACAGGAAAAATTGTGAATCTCTTAATTATGTTGAGTCTATTTAGGTGGCGAGGAACCCAAATAGAAAATTCGAAGACTATTTAGGTGGAAGAAACACAAATCATCTTCGTCATGGTCAAGACCCTCACTCGAAATCAAATCAGACACTCGAAATCAAATCAGACAGATTCTCATATGTATTAGGAACTACCTTTCAAATACAAAATCAGAATGATCGATGTAACCCAACTTTTTCAAATGGGTCATAAGCTCATACACCTCAATGAGGGGGACAAGGAGGATGCCATGAGACTTTACTGCCTGGGAGACGAACCTGGTCCTTACCCTGCGACTCCTCGGTTCCTCGCCTCCTCGCCTCCTCTGGTTCCTCGCCTGAGTCGCCTCCTTCCTCGGTTCCTCGCCTCCTCTGGTTCCTCGCGTCCTTCCTCGGTTCGTCGCCTCCTCGCCTCGGTTCCATGCCTCCTATCGCCTCTCTGTGTGTTTGAAAAATGGCAAAAGCAAAACCCAAAAACATGTTGTCGAGATTTAGGTTTTTATTAGGGCTTGTGATATTAACCGTCCGATCGTATCAAGATCTGAAAAAATGAGATTTAATTTGATATTTGATTTTTTTTTTAATTATTAGGCTATAGGATAAAGCGCTATACAAGAGGTGAGTAGCATAGCGCTTTTAAAGCGCTATGCAAGCACTTTAAAAGCGCTATGGTAGTTTTGGTAACGTTTTTTCACATAGCGTTTTTAAAGCGCTATCTAAGACATAATTAAGATAGCGCTTAACTGAAAAAAAAATTTTAAAGCGCTATTGTAGCGTTTTTTTTTTATTTTTTTTTTAAAAGACAAATAAGCGCTATCCTAGCGCCCACTTGAATAGCTCTTTAAAAAAGCGCTATCTAAGTGGCGTTACCTAAGCTAATATTTGTAGTAGTGTTGTATGTGGTCTTGAATTGAGGGCAAGACTGGTTCCCATCTTTACTCTCATACGCATAACAAGGTCTGCAAACAGGAAATCTACACACATCACAGGCAACAAACAGTTCACCACAAACAGTTAATAGGCTTCTCCTGACGAGGGTGCAAATCAAATTAGCAAAGTTGCAACCCAATGGATTTCATTACCCAAATCAACAACAAATATGGGTGAAATGTTTGAATGCTAGGTTTGGCAATAGAGCTTGTCGACATCTAGAACATACCAGTAAAAGTAATCAATTCAGCAGCTTCACTTTCCTCTTCTCCGTCACCAGACCCCGATCCAGACCCTGTTGTTGTAAGATATGGCTGTGATACTTGGTCAGCCTCTTCATTATCTAGGAGTGCTGCGGTGGCAAACAAACTCTTTGATGATTTCGACTTCTTCTTACCAGAGAAAGTAATCAAATCTACATCACCATCCACATCTTCTTTATTCTCATCATCATCATCATTATCGTGCTTACTATACTCATCCTCTTCACCGTCATCATCTAGGGCTGCAAATAAACTACTACTACCGCCCTTTCCCTTTTTGGAAGATTTAGATGACTTCTTTTTCTTACCAGAGAAGGTAATGACATCCTCCTCCTCTTCTTTATTCTCATCCTCCTCACCGTCTCCATCGACATCCTCCTCACCATCACCATCGAGGGCTGCAAATAAGCTGCTACTGCCCCCCTTCTTGAAAGAGGAGGATGACTTCTTGTTCTTCTTTTTCTTCGCTAGGGTTTCTTCTTCGTCGGTTTCTTCTTCTTCTGAGACTGAAAATGGGGAGAGGGAGAGGGAGAGGGAATGAAAATGGGGAGAAAAGCTTTTGATTCCCTCTTCTTCTCCCCCAAATTTTCGACTTTCCCCCGCTTTTTTTTTTTTTTTTTTTTTTCACCACGTCAGCTGCCGTCGCGTGCGACGCACCTTCCTCGCCAAAAACCTCGCCCAAATCCTCGACATCTAGAATTGCTCTTAATTATGTGATGGATCAGATATGCCAACCAATCCCCCTTCCCTTTCCTTCCTAACTCTGTAAAAAAAAATGATGAAGTGAAAATGTAGATTGTAATTGAGGTGTGTACAGTGAATAGGAGAGATCTAGTTAGCTGTACACAACCTTGTAATATATGAGGAGGCTGAGAGAGATTTTTTCCTACGTGTTCGTATCATATTCTAGTTTTTCTATGCTTTCATTCTCATTTCATATTGCACTATTGAATGATTATCCTTCTGTGACTGCAATGCATTTATGCAATTTTTAAGCACAATATAAATAACATGAGTAAACAAAAAGAATCTTACAGTGGAACTTATCATTTTATAAGCAACATTTTCTTCTTAAACACGCCATGTTCTTAATTAGGTGTTTCATACTAACTGTACGTAAGGATTGTGATTTTGTTTTTTAAAGTGATTTCAGTTATATGATTTTAATAAAATTTCAAGGAAAAGGAATGTCTTTGAGGAGTATGGTGCAGGTTGTTAAGGCTTTCCAATTGAAAACGTTTTGGTTTTGGAATCTGATTAATGCGATGTCTTTATGGGTTGTGTGCATAAGGTATAAATTTTTCATGGGAAGCAATCCATTTGGGTCTATGATATGAAGAGCGTTTCCTCGATTTTTATCAAGGAATTGTTGCAGTTGCATTTGGAGATGTGGCATGTAACACCCGTAAAAAATTTCTATGGCTAAAGTATTTAATTTTGGATTTTTCTAAATTAAAATAGAGTTATATTTATGTGAATTTAAATTTCAAAATTTAAGGTTTTGTTTTTGGGGGTTTAAATGGGGTGCAAATAGAAATTTTGGTTTAAAAAAAAAACACTAATCCAATAGGGTTACTTTCAACGAGTTAAATATGAGGTAATTTTTTTCTCAAGACGTAAAAGAGTTTGTGTCAAAAAAAAAGTATGAGAAAAAAGAAGAACAAGACCAAAAAGGGGATTCGGGTGGGGAGCATAGGATTATGCTTCGATGTTGCGTGTTTATCTGGTGAATAAGATCTATCAATTCAAATTATTTTGATTAAAAGATGTTTATTTGGCTATTTTGATATTGTTTGTAGTGTTGAAACAGGTATATCTTCATATGAATTTCATGTATTTCTAACTTTCATTTCGTTAACAAAATTATACCACTAGAAAGATGAATATGTAAGATTTCCAGAGATATGTAGAACGAAAAATTAATAGAGAATTGCACTAGATATGATGGTGCAAACACTGCTATGTGCAATTATTGTACTGGAAAACAGAAGGTAAACATGATCGTTTGGGTCTGTTCATGTATAAATAACTATTGTTGTAGTATCTTTTTTCGATGATTAAGGATAACATAGGATAGATGAAACTTAAGGGTTTCCAATGGTATGTGGAATGATCGATTTGGATAAGAAATGAGAAAGTTACAGGGGATTGAAAACCGTAGGTTGAACTGAAATTTTGGTATGTTTTGGCTGATTGGAGAAGAAGACGACGTCATCTATTTGACCAGACTTTGACTGGCTTTAAAAGTTTAACCGTAATTGTGTTTTTAATGCCGTTTTCACCGTTGCAATTGTTGTGTCAAAATTTAATTTTGAATAAATTTATTTTATATTTTGAGATATTTTAATTTTTAGTATTTTTATATATCATTCCTCGATATGCGTGTTTGATGTCATTTAGGTTATTTCACTTCATAAGTTAGTATGTGATATTTGTATGTCTAATGATGACCTAGATGGGGGTTGGAGGTTTAATATTGATATAATCAGTCACTGTTATGTTAGGAAATAATGTTATTTTGGAATTAAATTGTGAATAGTTTTGGGCATGTTATTTTGGGGTTAAATTGTGAGTAGTTTTGGGATTGAATATGATTGTGTTGCTTCTTTATCCCCGCAGATGATTTTAGTTACTTATGATGCTTGTTTCTTTGCTGCTTCTCAGCAGGGAGCTTTTAAAATTTTAACGGTGGATGTTTTTGGGGTAATACGAGCTATACTGAAGAACACGAATCCAGGCCGAGTACTTGATAGTACGATGGCCGAATGTTTTGCTGTGGAAGCAACTCTTTTGATGGTTTAGGTGCGACACTAGCCGATGGGGATCATGCCGAGGGATTCTGGAGTCCTTCACTCACTTCTGCATTCAGACTCAGAGGATCAACAAGCTGATTTACGATGGGTGTAGAGGCCTCTTATTTCTAACATTACATCACTTTTATGTACTCTTCCTAAGGAGGTTTGTAAATATATTTTGCGTGAACTTAATACTGGAGCCCGTGAATTGGCTTCAAAAGCAGGACAAAAATTTTGTAAAGTTTATGTTTAATATAATACCAGTATTTCTTACAAAAAAAAAATATGGTTGTGTTTTTGGATGTGTATTTTCGGCAGAATCGAAGTTGGTTCTCCACCATAGTTTCTCATATTTGGTTCTCCACCATAGTTTCGCATCACATGTTAAGTACATGGTCAGCATATTACCAAATAGAGGGAAAATAATCAATTGCACAATTTACCAAATAAAGAGAAAATAAAACAATTGATCTGAAATACCATCAAAATCAAGAAAAATTTTGTAACTCGTAGAGCCAACGCTAACAAGTTCAACAATTTACGAATGTATCTCTCCCAGAAAATAATAAATAACTCCGAGTTCAAATTACAAGAATTAAACTGACACCTACAAATAAAAATGATCTAATCTTTCGAACACACGCAACTCCCAGCATTGTTCGTCACGTATGGTATGAAATGCTCTAAACCCACCCGAGATTACTATATCCTGAAAATAAGCTAGTCAGCTACATTCCCGAAGGAATGTACCCAAGAAGCCAAAGCCCACTTGGGTCAGCAATAAAGCTGGTGTGAAATCTCTTTATTCCCCAAAATCAATAAAGGAAATTACAGGATATGACCAATAAATAATACGATAAAGAAATCAAAACACACAGGTAGTTCCTCCACGAGGCATTCATATTTTAATTCTAATAAGTAAATATGCACTTACTTGTATTTACTAGATGAAAATTGACTATGGCAAGTCTAACCTACAGAAATATTAGTGGACTTGCCTTCCTGCATGATAAGGGATTAGAAACAATATAAACGTAGTTTATTCATTTTTATTTGAATTCGGTTCATCTTTTTAACGGAATGATCACTTAGACGATACCACATTCGCACCACCTCCGTGCCGAACATACATGCATGTATGCCTCTCTCATATAAAGGAGGACTACTCCGTCATCGCGGATACTCCTAACTATATGAGTACCAAAAGCCACCATTGGGCTATCAATGCGCATAAACTCACGTCACATTTTTTACGAAAAAAATATCAAAGCCTATTTTAGGCATAACAATTCACCTCATTTCCGCAAGACTAACCCGATGATTATTTTAGTTTCTCTAGTAAGAAATGGGTGCCCCAACTCCGCAAGACGACCCACTGGTCATTTAGTTTCTCTAGTAGGATAGGGGAAATAATAAACAAAAAAGGTGTGGTAGTTCTAAGTGATACAATTCCAGATGGTTTCTATTTTTAGAAATCAATGGTTACCAATATCATTTATTCTTGATATTTCAATTTTTTTTCACAATGACACTTTGTCATTCATAAGTTAATTCACAATCGTATTCACTCACATTTTTTGGGAAAACATAGCATATTCATTAATCATGCTCTATAACGACAGGGCAACCAAGTCACTCCTTGATTCAAATATCCAAATCCTTCATAATGCATACCCAAGTCAATATGCATAATAATACCAATCTCCAAATAAGTTCAAATCAAAATATCTATACATGCAAATAACACCATCGCAATTAAATTCATTGCAAATCAAAATAACACCATTGTAAATTAAAATGACACCATTGCAACTACCTACATGCAATTCTGCCGTGGGACCCAAACCCTTTGACTCTATGAGTCATAATTTTTATAAACCATTGCAAATAACATTAATTCTGCAACAACTGGAATTGCGTGAAATTTAATTGCAGATTTCAAATAAGGTGGGACCTAGGGATTAATTCTGCAGGAACTCTATTGCATGAAAACTAATTCAAATACCACCATAAGTGGGACCCAGTGATTAATTCAACTCTATGACATGAAATCTGATTGCAGATTTCAAAGAAAATGGGACCTAGGGATTAATTCTGTAGGAACTCTATTGCATGAAAACTAATGCAAATACCACCATAAGTGGGACCCATTGGGACTATTGGATTTGACATTGCAAATACCTCACTGTAGGAATTCTACTAACTCTATTTGCACCTAACAGCATCGGATTTGACTCTATCAATACCACTTTGATAGAATTGCTATCACTCTATCCATGTCACTCTATCAATATCAATTACTTTAATTTCTATCACTCTAATTGCACATAACCCCATAGAATTTCTACCACTGTTAATATCACTTTGATAGAAATTCTATCACCATAGGAATCTGACATTAGCAAGAATAGTGTGTCTATAAAGTTGACATGAGCATAAACATAAACGAAATAGAGAGAAGAAATCACAGACCCCGTATCCAATCATTCATACAGTATTCTTGATTTTATGCAAACAAATCAAAAAAGACAAAAGAAACACAACTCATAGTAAAAAGTTAAAAGGAACAAAAAGAGACTCACTGTTTTCCTTTTGTTTTTCTCCCTCTCCCTTTCTCCCGACCTCTTTCTTTCTCCCTTCTTGCTCTCTCTTTTTTTTTTTTTTTTTTTTGTTTAAGCGGCGAGAGCAAAAAAAGAAAACCTAAACCCCTATTTATTCCTACTAAAGACAAAATCCTTTCATGTTAGGGTTTTGCTCAAGGTTAGTGACACCCCCCTTACTACTTGACGTCATCTCAAATTTAATAAAATCAAAACTAAATAAAATAAATAATTAATTAATTAATTAAAAATTATTATGTGTTAAAGTAGGGTCGTTACATTATACACACCTCAAAATGAATCTCGCCCCGAGATTCACTAGATGAATAGCTCCGGATGCAACTGTTTCACTTTGTCCTCTAACTCCCAAGTTACATCATTCTCTTTTTCGCTCCACTGGACTTTCACTAGATTCACTATCTTTCTACGGAGCTGTTTCACATCACGATCCACAATCTTGATCGGTCGTACTACTTGGGTGAAGTCGTCATTAATCTCAATTTCTGTGGGTTGGACGATGTCAGCAGGATCCTTCACACACTTCCTCAGCATGGAGATGTGCAACACATTATGAACAGCTGATAAGCTCAGGGACAGAGCGAGTCTATAGGCCAGACTTCCTACCCGAGCAAGGATCTCAAATGGTCCCACAAATCTAGGACTTAGATTCCCTTTCTTACCGAACCTCAATACACCGCGCATAGGTGAAACCTTGAGAAAAACAAGGTCCCCAACCTGAAATTCTATCGCCTTACGCTTCCGATCGGCACAACTCTTCTGTCGGCTTTGAGCAGTTTTGATCCGCTCTTTAATAATCTTACGCTTCCGATCTGCATATTTGGTTCTCCACCATAGTTTTGCATCACCTGTTAAGTACATGGTCGCCATGGTGGCCTTGGCTTCTTCTGATTCGGGGTTCACCGCACGAAAATACTACTCCAGATCGAACAAGAAGTTCTCTAGTTCTTTCCCATCTCGTACCCCAGCATATGACTTTGGCTCAGGAACTTTCCTCTTAGGGTGATCAGTCGTCCCTGTGGCCTTGGTCAGCAAGCCAACCCTTGCAAATAAATCCCCCAATTGTAATTGGAAGTCGCTCATCACCTGAGTTGTGGGGTGAGGCGACTCTTCCATAGCGACTGTCGATCCCTCTAAATTGTCGACGTGCTCAGCCAACGAATCCACTCTATCTGCCAAGTGAAAGAGTCCATCAAGCCGACTGATCTGTTTTCCCAGACTGCTTAACTGATCCATTCTATTTTCTAGTCTCTGCATTCGACTAGACTGTCGTTCCTCCATAGAGCTAAGGCGTTCGCTTAGTTCCTGCATCCTGGTTTGCATTCAACAAACTCTGGCTTTGATACCAACTGTCACGGACTAGCAATCCGTGTGGCACTAGCTATCCAATTCACTAGTAAGCCTATGAGTAGTTACTTCAACGGGCACAAATATTAGCTTGAGAATGCACAATATCAATCTGTAGACAATATAACGATGCACAATAGTAAGCAAAAGCTTTCATTAACATTCAATAGATAATAATGGGGAGGAACGTTCAAAAGGACGTTGCTCAAGACTAGTTCGATGCTAACGATCGATGAAAATACAAGTTTGAAGTTGAAAAGCAATGCAAAGAAAACAATAAAAATGCTAGCGGTACAATCTGGCCCGACTATGCAATGGAGGCAACACGTCCTCACAGTCAAGAGCTCAAACCTTCCCCCTATAATATAGATGCTAAGCATTTGGGCACTTTTCAAAAGGGAACATTGAGTTTTGAGACCATTAGGAAAGTCTTGAAAGGCCTCTGATGTTGATTTCCCTAACCAACCGTACTAGTTCTGACACACTACTTGTGTGAATTAAAGAGTAGTGGTTTTGAGAATATTTTGTGCACGAGATCACTAATCGTTTGGGGCTGTTTGGCAGACCGAAATTTAGTGGTCCTCAACTAAGTTCGAGGGTTGTTTAACTTGGTTTTAGAGGAATGATTTAGAACTGAAACGTGATTGTTAGGGACTGTCTTGGGTTGCATTTGATGTAAAATAAAAGATGAATCAAAGAGGGTTCATATTTTGTTATATAATTTAACCATTTGTGAAGTCAGCTAGTAATACATTTGTCTTTCTTGCTACTGAAACTAGTGGTGTTGAGTTTTATCAGGTACGCTTATAGGGAGTCTAGGCCTTATGGGCTTATGGAGTCTAGATTCCTTATTTATATTTAATTATGTATAGGCGTGACTAAGGCTTAGTAGAGGAGTTAAGGGTTTGATCTTTGAGTTTGTGTTTTGTGATAGTTTATGTAAGAATATGTGAATTTTACACTTTTGATTTATGAGGATTGTATGAAAATGATGGGATTCATGTTAGATAATCCGTTATGTGATTTTAGGCATGTTTGAGAATGAGTTTGTGTTAATTGTGGTGTTTTGTATCACAAATGTGTGAACTTTACTATTTTGATTAGTTTGATGTATGGATTTTCCTAGTTTGGCTTTTCTCTTAGTAAACTATCATTTTTTTTGCTAATGTTCTGAGAATTTGTTTATAAGAATGTTAGGTTATTCCCCAAAATAATTGGATGATATTGTGATTAAATTGTTTATGATTTGACAATGTGTCAAATGCTATGTTTCCCTAAAAGAATGGGTCGATTTACTTATGAATGACAAAATGTCATTGTGAAGGATTTTGAAATATAAAAAATAAATGATATTGATAAAGTTGATTCCTGAAAATTTAATCACCTAAAATTGTATCACTTAGAACTACCACATCTCTGATTGTTTATATTTTTTCCTCTCCTATAGAGAAACTAAATTACCTTCGGGTTGGGTCTTGCGGAATAAGACACCCATTTTCTTATAGAGAAACTAAATTACCTTCGGATTGGATCTTGCGGAAGAGAGTGTGATTTTGATATGCCTAAAATAGGTTTGGTATTTATCCGTAAAAAATGTGACGTGACTTATGTGCATTGATAGACCAAGAGTGGCTTTTTGTTACTCATATAGTTAGGAGTATCCGGTGATACATGCTTATATGTGATGTGCCCCTACTTAGGCATGGATGACGGAAAAGTCCTCCTTTATATGAGAGAGCTATACGGGCATGTATGTTCGACACAGAGGTGATGCGAATGTGGTATCATCTAAGTGATCAATCCAATAAATACGAATAATATCATTAAGTCAAATAATGTATGGTCATTATTGTTGTAATTGATAAAATACCAACTATTTGAGAAATCATATTATTGTTTTTAACCATTTTTATGCAGGATGACAAGATGGCAAGTCTACTAACATTACTGCAGGTTAGACTTGTCATGGTTAACCATTACAGTACATGTAAAATGAATATTTACTTTAATAACGATAAAAACATATTAGGATGACATGATTGCTCAATTGAGGAACTACATGTTTGAGTGGTTGTTTATTGTTTGTGGTTGATTTTATATTATCACTTGTGGACTTATTGATTTTGGGAATGAAGATTACTCACAACAGCTTTATTGCTTACCCAAGTGAGCTTTTGCTTTTTGGGTACATTCTTCTTGAAATGTAACCAATTAGCTTGTCTCAGGTTTAGAGATTATTGAGCGCTATTGGAGTTTCGTTAGTGGGGCCAACAACGTCAAAGAGTTAATGATTAGATTATTTTTAGTTTGTTTTAATTTTCTAAACTATGTTTTAGTTGTTGCTGCTAAATGTTTATGTTGTTATTGATTTTTTCCACGTCCCGGTTCTACGTGGGTATTAGGATTTCGTTTTCTCAAAAATCAGGGCATGACATGGCACTCGTCTACTTTGCAAATTGGTGCTGAAAAATCTAGTTTCTTTTAAGAAAATTGGTTGGAGGGAGTTGCCTTCAAGAAACAGATTATACATGCTCATGATCATGACTAGCCTAGCATTAACGATATCATTCATAATGGAAGGGGGGCTTGAATTCGTTGAGCAAGTCCCGTGCTTTGGAGGCGTATAACAGTAGATTACGAATAAATTCAACAACATTGGATGTTCTAGTGTGGAAGCCCAGTATATATATGATGTGTTCACTGTAAAATCTGTTTCTGAAGCAGTGAGAGTTAGAGGTGATTAAGACTCGGTTTATGCGAGGTTGTGGCATCCCCTTCTCCCGACTAAATTTTAGCAAGATAGGTTAACGATTCTCTAATGTCTGAAGCAAGTTGAAGTGGATTTTATAAATTTTCTGTATTTATGTCAACATAGCATTGTACTTGATTGGAAGGCATACATATCCCCTAATAATTAGTTGCATTTTTTATTATTACACTGGCTTTATAATCGCGTATATGATAGCTATCACTCTAATAACCAAAGTTGTTATGGCAGTCATTTATTTATTGTCGTTATTAGAGCAGAAACAGAGAATCAACATAAATAGGAAATATTTGTATGTCACTCTACACGTATGACTCTTGCGTGGATTCAGATGCGAATTAGGTTTGAGATACATCTGAAGGCCAATCTTTTTAATCTGTTGTCTCATTTACCTTCTGATTACAAGGATGATAGGTGCAAATTTCAGAAATTTGTTGCTTTTGTACCGCAGAGGCTGGTTTACTGTACTATATACTACGGAATGCATATGTCTGGCTGAGAAAAGCTTTTGACTGCTACTGATTTTGTATCAGTCTAACTGGCGTGAGAGTTATCTGAAGATATCAAATATTCGTTTGGACGGTGGACTAGCAGGATCGTTAAAATATTAGAAATAATGTTTACAATTATACAAAAGAAAAGTTCCCCAAACTCTTTACTTGCCTATTAAAAGTAAGTGAATTTGAAATATAAATAAATTTATGTAGTTGCTTTGATCAATAAAATAGCTTCTAGGCTTATGATCAACAAAATTTGCACCTTTCTCGCTCATAAAGAAGAAGAAAAAGAAAGTATCATTTTGATCACTTTCATGATGTGTGAACATATACATGATGTTAAAGCTCTTCGGAAGATAGTTATAAATTTCATGTTAAAGAATGTCAGTTTTAATGAGCCTGAAAAGCTTATACATTGAATAAGCGATATATTAAAATGGTCAAAGTGCCTTCAGGATCAAAAGTTATGCAATTATGAAGTACCAAAACAAGAAAAAACAAGGGATAAGTCCAAAAACAAGGGACAAGTCCTAAGTACTGAATCTAGAGCTCTTAGTTATCTAAGCACATAAATTTTAGGAAGACTCAACTTGCAGATGGAAAGTAAATTTCCCCTAGCTTATTATTAATATGGTCACTTTACAATGTAGGATGGGCGTGTTAATGCTCTTTATTCAACCCCATCCATTTATACTGATGCAAAACATTAGGGTTGAACAAAAAATCGACCAAACTGGTTAAACCGACCGATCCGATCAAAATCGAACCGATCGATTGGGTTTAAGTTCGGTTTCAGTTTTAACTTTTAAAATATTCAAAACCGAAGTGGTCAGTCGGTTTTCGATTTTGTTAATGGTCAGTTCGGTTTTAGTCTGAAAATTTTGAAACCGACCAAAGTGGGTTCAGTTTTCAACCCTACAAAACATGCAACAAAAGAATCATGGCCAATCAAAACTGATGATTACTTTTTTTTTCTTTTTTCTTTTTTTCCCTTGACCCCTCCCACCCCAAATGTCCCTGGGTTCGACCTTATGATCTAGTGATACCATCAGCCACTACTCAACCACTAAGCCATTCCCGAAAGTCATATTTTCTATAAAACTTGAATCAAGTCCTTATTTATGCTTCAGTTATTAGATACGCAGATCGTACAAATGCATACTGGACTGGATACTTTTCAAGTAGGCCAGCTCTGAAACGATATGTCAGAATGATCAGCGGTTACTATTGGTAAAACTTCATTGCTTTCTTTAGTTTTTATTATTGATGAAACTCCCTAATTCAGTCTCACATTGATGTCTTTATGCTTATGACTTTTCAATTTATAATCAGGCAGCAAGGCAATTGGAGTTTTTTTTAAAAAGGGAGGAGCAGTTCATGGACTAACACCGATGCCTTGGCTGATGCTTTGGCAATTGCTCAACATCATGATGCAGTTAGTGGAACGTAAAAACATATAGTTGATGATTATGCAAAAAGACTTCCAATGGGATATGTTGAGGTAAACGATGAATATGTAGCATATCACTATACTCTTGGTATGTGTGTTTTCCTTTGTGCTCAAAATTCACATCTACTTCATATTGTCTCCTCAGGCAGAGGAGTTGATTGAATCTTCGCTTGCTTACTTGGTGCAGTCAACATCAAACACTCCCCACCTGAACCCAGCTACCAAACTTGAACATGCAAAATAACAGAACTGCCTTCATATTTTTTACTTTTGAAAAAACTGCCATTATCATCTTCTTTAGGTTACCATAAAAGAAAGCCATCATTTAAACTTATAGAACTTGTTACACAGTTACAGAAATGTTGAATTGATATGTTACATCAATTGACACTCAAAGTAAATGGTGATTGAAAGTACTTGATTGATAATGATCATGATCACTTTAAGAAATTCCCTTGTATCTGAGTTTAGCCCTATAGAAGTGACCATCAACATAAAGTCTGTCTTGGGTATTTATTTAATGGATTTTGCAGCAAACCAGCATATTTTTGTGAATTCTGATTCTACGATAAAGATGCATCATAACAAGTAATTTTATTTTTCAGTGCCCTCTTTTGAATATAAGTTACTGCCCTCTTCAGAAGTTGATTTATCTTCTGGGAAAAGCATGGTAAAGCTAATACTTCCTCCCTTTTATTTCTTTTGCATTGAATAGCAAATCTATCCAGCTGCAAATATTTCAACAAGATGTTTTCTTGTATTAAATTGGAAAATATTCAGCTCTGGAAGTCAGTCAAAATATATATATATGTGTGTGTGTGTGTGTGTGAAATTTTGATTTTTAATTGATGCTATTACTCCTCTCCTTCAGGTTATTATGGTTTACAATCCTCTTGGGTGGAAAAGGGAGGAAGTAGTTCGAATTCCTGTAAGTATTTTGAATATCTCCATCCCACTGGCTTCTGCAGTACAAATTTATTGTTTTGACAATAATTAAATTCGAAATGTTCACACATCATTGTGTTGGTATTCCTTTCTGGACTGCTTATAGAGAAGGCAATGCTCTGAAATTTTGTTCTTAGTTTTAGCTACTCTGGTTTCATCCTTAATTATGTCAGGCATATGGTTGGTAGAAACATAGCCAACTGTCACCAAGTAATAAGCAGAAGATTATTATGAGTTATCCGAATGCCATTGGAAATGAAATGGAAATTGTAAACTATAGGTCGAAAACTATAGGTCCTGGTAGAAATTGGTATCAGAGCCATCCTTTTCTTTTTTGCCCCCGGGTAGGTTGTGAGTCCAAGGTACTGTTGGTCAGCCGTTGATAGCGTTGGTAAGCCATATGAGTGTTTGGTCAGCCGTTAGGAACTAGATCCAGTGTAAGTCGCCATGGTGTGCGCAGAGTGTGATCTAGGTTAGGTGGTCCCACTTAGGTGTTCCAGCTGTAGGTGGTCCGAGTACAGAGTTCCTCCCAATCCCTAAGCAATCTGAAAAGATGTCTTTGTTTTCAAAATTTTCCAGAACTTCTAGTTCTAGGTCAAACAGTTTACCAACCAAAATGGAAGGTAGAATTTCTGAAGTTGAACAAGATTTACAAAACTGGTCTATACCAGTAATCCCCCAAAAAGAGATTTATGAAATTTCTAAATCCATATTTTCTCAAAAAACTGAAGATTTAATCAGTATTGTTGAACAAACAATACCGATAAATAAATCTTTAGATTCAAAACAATTACTTAATTATCAAACAATCCAATCTTTAATCAAAGAAAAATACAAATATATCCACTTGGGATTAATCCAAATAGCCTTAAAACCTTTAACTAGGTTAGGTCTTGACACTTGTGCCTTAGTCGCTCTTCGCGACTGCAGACACAATAAATTTAGTGATTCTCTGCTTGGAATTGCAGAATCTTCACTTTCTATGGGTCCAGTTTATTTCAACTGTTACCCTGACTTCTCTGTGTCTCTCTGTGATCCTCATATCTTTGAGACACTCACTCTCAATATTCAGACTTCTGGCTTTGATATGGCTGAAGGTTCTGAACCATTTGCTTTAATTTATAAAATCACTTATAAAGCTATGAAAACCCAATTAAGGCCTCGTGCCATTCAAATTGATGATAAAGATGATAGAGGGCATACTACTCTCTTTGAAGTCAATGACCAAAAGACTAATGTGATTGTCCCCAGAACAATAAAATGGGATCAGGTTACCCTTCCTGAATCATGGATCATTGAAGGAGTTTCAAACCCAAAGAAACTTCCTCCAAGTGAGATCGACAGAATCCTCTCTTTCCCAGGCGGATCTGTTGAACTAAGATTCAATGATGTCAGAAGTACCACTTTTGATCCTTCTAAGTTTGATTCTGGAAGAAGATCTGAATCTTCATTCAGAACTGCTCCTACCAGGATTCCTTCAAGAACTCCTACTCCTGAAGTGATTCCACATCTCCAATTAAGGAATATTAGGAATAACCCTAATTATCCTCAAATTCCTCAACCAGTTTACAATCAAGATGAAGTTCCTGAAACTTCAGAAGCCAATCAATCCCCTACACAATCTGAAATGGAATTCAGAATTCCTAGGGTTCAAGCTTTATCTAAAACTTTTAAATTAGATAAAGAAAAAATTAAAAGAGATTTCTTATCTCCAGAAAATGATGAAAGAAGAGAAAAGTTCATTGCACAGACTACTGAATCTGAACGCAAAGAACTGAATAAACCTTTCTATACATGTTGTGAGGAACTTAAAGAAAATATACCATTCTTAGACTGGTATTATAATATTTATATTCCTCAAATTCATGTCCTAAACGTTACTCCAAAAATCTGGACTAATCATCCAGAAAAGAAAACAGTTAGATCAGTTCTACCTCCCATGGTAGATCTTCAATTCAAAGTCTCTGACAATCAATATATTGCTTCACCTTTTTCTCACCCAACAGAAGATTATGTTAATACTCTGATTCAGCAGAATAATTATACAAATCTACTTCTGTCTGAACTCGGTGAAAAATTAGTTCAAGATCAACTTGTAACTAATGAATTAAGAAAGAAGCAATTAGAAGAAAAAGTAAGCAAAGAACAGGAACTAAAGAAGCAAAATGTTTTCTTTCAAATTCCTGAACCTTTGGCGCCAAATACATTTTCTTCTAAAACAAATTTATTAAAAGAAATTGATGCTAAACTTGATGCTCTAAAGATGGATTCAAGATTAAAAATCAATACTCTGTCTCATCCAGCCATAACTGACTGTGATTCAGACATAAGTAATGATTTTGATCCAATGTCTGAATTGGATCGGCTTAATTATATTCCTTATCAAGCGAATCCTATTAGACATGCAAAGACAGCATCAAAGCATCCAAAATGGAAAAATCCTATGCCTGTTTCTAGGAATTTTTATCCTAGACCCTCATTTCTAGATATGCAGTTTGAAGAAAGAAATCTTCAGACTTTTGGTTCTTTTTCAACAAAAGAATTATATATTTGGAATATTGATGGCGTTAGTGAAGATGCAATTCTTGAATTAACTCAAGAAATGGTTATGATGGCTTCTACTCATAGGGCAGAAGGCAAAGATGATCATACCATTGCATCTATCATTATTCAAGGATTTTCCGGATTAATCAAAGGATGGTGGGATAACTATCTCACTCCTTCAGAAAAAACTGAAATCCTATTTGCTAGGAAAATTGGTCCAGATGGAAACCCAATTAAAATTGAAAATGAGCTTGGCCAAGAAACTTTCGTTCCTGACAGTGTGCCTACCTTAATTCAAAGTATTCTTAGGCATTTCTTAGGAAATCCTAATGAATATCAAGGTAAAGCCAAAGATTTGCTCATGTCTCATAAATGTCCAACTCTTAGTCACTTTAGATATTACAAAGATATCTTCATGAAAAGAGTTATGCTTCAGACAAATGCAGCAAATCCATTCTGGAAACGTAAGTTTATTTCAGGTCTTCCTGAAATTTTTGCTGAAACCATTCGTACTAAACTCCAAGAACAGCATGGAGGTGAAATTCTGTACGAAATCCTAACATTTGGTGATTTAATTGCATTTATTAATAAATGTGCCCTTCAAATTTGTAATGATTTAAAATTAAAAAAACAATTAAAAAAACAGCATATTACTGGACCTAAAGAATTAGGTGATTTTTGTCAACAATATGGGTTTGATGATTTCCATTATCCAGCCCACTTAAACTCCAAAAGTCATTGGACATCCAAACAAAAATATCGGTCCAACCCGGCCCGACAATTTAAAAAGAAAAAGCCTTATGGCCCAAAGCCTGCTAAACCACTTGAACAGTATCTTAGCAAGCCCAAGAAACATGGGACACATAAGTCCAAACCCTTTAAGAAAGGATCCACTTCAAAGCCTGTCTGCTTTAAGTGTGGACAACCAGGCCACTATGCAAAACAGTGCAGAACGGCCCAAAAGGTCCAAGCCCTTGATCTTCCCAAAAGCATAAAACATATGTTTCTTAATTGTCTGATAGACTCAGACTCTGATTCTTCTTCTGAGCCAGAATTCCAGATGAATAATCTTAATTATTCTTCTGATTCTTCTGATTCTTCAGAACAATCTTGTGATTGTATTCCAGGTGCATGTTTATGCCATCTCTCTGCAAAACCAAAAATTAATATGTTATCCCAAAATAAACAGTCTCAAATACTGTTAGATTTTGTTGATAAAATTGATGATCCTCAAATGAAGACTGAATATCTTCAACACATTAAGAATTCAATTTCACAAACTAAACCTCCACCTGATGTGATCACTTCTTTCTATGATCACCGTGAAATCATTAACAGGTTTAATCAAACAAAACACAATGCTTCTCCTGTTAATCTTTCTGATTTACAACATGAAGTTAACAATCTTAAGAAAGAAATTAATCAGTTAAAACAACATCAAAATTTAACTGATCTTCAAATTCAAATGTTACAAGAAAATCAATTCCCTGTTTTGTCTGAAAAAGAAGAAGAAATAACTCCTGTTATCTCTTCACAACAACCTTCTTCATCCAAACAGAAACAAGCAGATTTTCTCTGTAATTTAAATAAAAAATCGGTTACACCACATATGGTTACCATTCAGAAATGGTATGTGGCTATAACCCTAAATATTTACAACCAAACAAATATATCAGCCATTGCACTGATAGACTCAGGTGCTGATATGAATTGTATCCAAGAAGGAGTAGTGCCTACGCAATACTTCCAACAAACTTCACAAAGTCTGTATACTACAGATAATTCAAAACTCCAAATTTCTTTTAAATTAACCAATGCCCATATTTGCAAAAAGAACATTTGCATTAAGCAACATTTTCTTCTTGTAAAAAATATGGAACAAAAAATGATATTAGGTACTCCTTTTATCAATGCAATCTCTCCTTTTTCAGTTGATAGAAAAGGAATTTCAACTACCATTCTTGGCACCAAACTTGAATTTCCATTTTTATTCTCATCAACAGCTTATGAACTCAACCAAGTTACTAAGCAAAAGTTTCTAAATCGTTTAATCTGCAAAACCCAGCAGTTAAACTTTCTGAAACAAGAGATTGAATATAAAAGAGTTGCTGATCAAATCCAGGAACCTAAGCTTCAATCACAGATCATTCAATATCAAAAGCATTTGCAAGATGAACTTTGTTCAAACCTCCCAAATGCATTTTGGTATAGATCCCAGCATGTGGTTCGATTACCTTATGAACCAGGATTTGATGAAAGGAAAATTCCCACTAAGGCTCGCCCAATTCAAATGAATAGCGAACTTATGGAATTTTGTAAACAAGAAATTAAATCTTTAAAAGAAAAATGACTCATTCGTGATTCTAAATCACCTTGGAGTTGTGCTGCTTTTTATGTAAATAAAAATGCAGAAATAGAACGAGGAAGTCCTCGTCTCGTTATAAATTATAAACCTTTGAATCAGGTTCTTCAATGGATTAGATATCCAATTCCATCTCAACGCGATCTTCTGAAGAGATTACACAACGCTTGTGTCTTCTCTAAATTTGATTTGAAATCTGGATTTTGGCAAATCCAGGTCCATCCCAAAGATAGGTATAAAACTGCTTTTAATGTTCCCTTTGGACATTATGAGTGGAATGTTATGCCCTTTGGTCTCAAAAATGCTCCTAGTGAGTTTCAGAATATCATGAATGATATTCTCTCTCAATTCTCGCAGTTCACCATTGTGTATATCGATGATATACTGGTGTTCTCTGAAAGTGTTCCCCAGCACTGGAAACACTTATATCAATTTGAAAATTGTATTAAGAAGAATGGATTGGTTTTATCCCCAACCAAAATTAATTTGTTTCAAACAAATGTTAGATTTTTAGGTCATAAGATTTTTAATGGGATGATTACCCCAATTTCAAGAACAATTGAATTTGCTGACAAATTTTCAGATGAAATCCGGGAAAAAACCCAATTACAAAGATTTCTTGGATCTTTAAATTATGTAGCAGATTTTTATAAAGGCCTCCGTGTTTTAATTAAGCCTCTATACAATCGCCTTAAGAAAAACCCAGGCCCATGGACTGAAGCCCATACTTCCATAATCCGCCAAGTCAAACGTCAAGTCAAAAGTCTTCCTTGTTTAGGTATTGCTGATCCCGATGCCTTCAAAATAGTAGAAACAGATGCATCCAATTATGGGTATGGTGGTATTCTCAAACAGCGTTTACCTGTGTCTTCTACCATCCAATTAGTCCGATACCATTCAGGTATCTGGAATTCTACTCAAATGAATTATTCTACGGTCAAAAAAGAAGTTTTATCGATCGTATTGTGCATCATGAAATTTCAAGATGATTTAATTAATCAAAAATTTTTATTACAAATTGATTGCCAATCAGCAAAAGATATTTTAACTAAAGATGTTTTAAATTTGGTTTCCAAACAGATTTTCGCCAGATGGCAAGGTTTGATTTCTGCATTTGATTTTGAAATCAAATATATAAAGGGAAAAGACAACTCACTGGCAGACTTCCTCTCCCGTGAGTTCTTGCAAAGATGAGTTCATCTTCTAACTCATCTCCCAAACCCAAATCAAAGGCAAGCTATGCAAAGACGCCTTCTGCTTCTTTGCAGCCAGCCCCTCTTTCCTATGCCCTTCAATTAACCCAGAAATATTCAGCTCTTGATCAAGCTAAAGAGCTGCCATCTCTGGTAAGTTTTTCAAAGCCTAATCAGGCACCTCTTCAATACATCAACAAGACCAACCTAGACTTGTTAGGTATTGTTGAACCTCAATTCAGAGTTCTTCTCTCTGATCCCCAAGCCATTGCCAGAAATTTGTTCTCTCCTGATCAGCAATATGAAGAGACAGATGTCTTCAAGACCAGAGAATTTTATGAATTCATTCTGGTAGATTCAGATTCGATCTCTGTTACTCATCACTATGATGAAACCAAGACTCGAATCACCTTCTCCAAGTGTCAGATTTTCAAAGTTCTGACTGAAGCAGAATGGAATCAACACCCTCGATTCCACAAAAGGCTCTCACAGAGCTATGTTCCTCAAACCTATAGCTATTATGATTATAAGAATGCTTGGACCAGAGCATTTCTTATAAGCCCTCATCAATCGGGCCACTCTTGGTTCTTCCTGTTCTGCAAAAAGTTCCATGCCAAAGCTCTCCCTTTCTGGTTCCAACATCAATGGTGGAGTTCTTTTGGTCCCGTTATTGAGATTCTTCCTTCTCCTGTTCGAGAAGGATGGAATATCTTCAAAGACAAGTACCAGCCTCCTGAACCTATTGATCAACAGGTTCTATCCATCTGGTTCTTCATTCGTTTCAACCTCGCTTGGATTCTTTGCTGGGATTATGTTTGTTCCAATCCTGATGCACCAGGCGCCCTTTCCAAATCAAAACCTTCATGGTTATGCCGACGCTACAAAGTAAAATGGTGGCAAAGGTTTGATCATTCTAAGGTAACCAAAGAAGGTGTAACAGCCTTCTTCTCCAAAAAAGAGGTGTCTTCTACACCATATGTTCCAGTCCCAACAGGTCCTCTTTCAGAATCATCCTCCAACATCAAACAGTTGAAGCAGCAGATTCTACAAAAGATCAAGACCAAACCAACCAGAGCCCAGCTCATTGAAACTCTATCACAGATATGTTCTGATGAAGCTGAGGAAGAAGTCGAAGAAGATGATCAAACAGTTGATCTCAATGAAGATGACTGTTATGGCATCGATCCTCGAGATTTGTAGATGGACCTACGTCCATTCTTTCAAAGGCAGCATCTGCCAACTCCACAAGTGTCCAAATTCGCTTTCGGTCACAGTCAACAGACAGTCCGACAAGTATCATTTCCTTTTTCAAAAGCATCCGCGTGAAGCTACAGTCAATCCAATAAGTGCAGCTACAGTTGAAGCATCTTCAACAGTACCAGCCGACAGTCAAAAGGTGTACAGCGACAAGCATGTGTCTACAGTTCACCCCCAATCAATGCAACACGACAACACAACGCAAAGGATAAGCATCCAGCTCATCCTCCACTCAAAGAGGAATCTTATCTCCTCATCTCCTCTTCTCTCTCTGTCTATAAATAATTGTAAGCTCTTCCAGAGCAAGGCAGCTCGAATTAGAACCCCAAACCTACTCTGTATCCCCTAGCCATCCAAGTTTGTAAGCTTTCCTCTCCATCTCTTTTCTGTACATTCCACCTGTAAGTTTCTAAGTTCCCTCTGTAATTATTTTCAGTTTATTTTCATATCAATATATAAGCATCTTTTCTTATACATCTCTCTCTGATTTCTTTTCTTACACAAAACCTCTACTTACAAGAAAGTATTGGACTTGGTTGAACTATCAAAGTCACCCTAAGAAGTGAATCGGGTGTTCTCTTGGACAATACAAAGTAGAGATCTTCAATTCTGATTTCCAAAATTCTTAACTTAAAAGACAGATCACACTCTGATAAGATCTTCTAGGTCCTCTCTAAGTATAAAGCAGGAAACTGTCTTAGAGCTAGATCGATCGATTGTAGTGATCAAAGTTAAGATCTTCAAAATTCATCTAATGGATGTAATCTTTTTAAATTTTGCATTTTTATGCTATTTAATGCTCATACTATTCTTCTTTTCTCCTCTATTTCATTGGTTGTTATCTTTCTTTCCTATTCTTCTTTTATGTATAGTTATCATCTTCTTTGTTCTTCCATTTATTCTATCTCTTCTGTGAAAAGTTGTAAACTATAGGTCGAAAACTATAGGTCCTGGTAGAAATTGGTATCAGAGCCATCCTTTTCTTTTTTGCCCCCGGGTAGGTTGTGAGTCCAAGGTACTGTTGGTCAGCCGTTGATAGCGTTGGTAAGCCATATGAGTGTTTGGTCAGCCGTTAGGAACCAGATCCAGTGTAAGTCGCCATGGTGTGCGCAGAGTGTGATCTAGGTTAGGTGGTCCCACTTAGGTGTTCCAGCTGTAGGTGGTCCGAGTACAGAGTTCCTCCCAATCCCTAAGCAATCTGAAAAGATGTCTTTGTTTTCAAAATTTTCCAGAACTTCTAGTTCTAGGTCAAACAGTTTACCAACCAAAATGGAAGGTAGAATTTCTGAAGTTGAACAAGATTTACAAAACTGGTCTATACCAGTAATCCCCCAAAAAGAGATTTATGAAATTTCTAAATCCATATTTTCTCAAAAAACTGAAGATTTAATCAGTATTGTTGAACAAACAATACCGATAAATAAATCTTTAGATTCAAAACAATTACTTAATTATCAAACAATCCAATCTTTAATCAAAGAAAAATACAAATATATCCACTTGGGATTAATCCAAATAGCCTTAAAACCTTTAACTAGGTTAGGTCTTGACACTTGTGCCTTAGTCGCTCTTCGCGACTGCAGACACAATAAATTTAGTGATTCTCTGCTTGGAATTGCAGAATCTTCACTTTCTATGGGTCCAGTTTATTTCAACTGTTACCCTGACTTCTCTGTGTCTCTCTGTGATCCTCATATCTTTGAGACACTCACTCTCAATATTCAGACTTCTGGCTTTGATATGGCTGAAGGTTCTGAACCATTTGCTTTAATTTATAAAATCACTTATAAAGCTATGAAAACCCAATTAAGGCCTCGTGCCATTCAAATTGATGATAAAGATGATAGAGGGCATACTACTCTCTTTGAAGTCAATGACCAAAAGACTAATGTGATTGTCCCCAGAACAATAAAATGGGATCAGGTTACCCTTCCTGAATCATGGATCATTGAAGGAGTTTCAAACCCAAAGAAACTTCCTCCAAGTGAGATCGACAGAATCCTCTCTTTCCCAGACGGATCTGTTGAACTAAGATTCAATGATGTCAGAAGTACCACTTTTGATCCTTCTAAGTTTGATTCTGGAAGAAGATCTGAATCTTCATTCAGAACTGCTCCTACCAGGATTCCTTCAAGAACTCCTACTCCTGAAGTGATTCCACATCTCCAATTAAGGAATATTAGGAATAACCCTAATATCCTCAAATTCCTCAACCAGTTTACAATCAAGATGAAGTTCCTGAAACTTCAGAAGCCAATCAATCCCCTACACAATCTGAAATGGAATTCAGAATTCCTAGGGTTCAAGCTTTATCTAAAACTTTTAAATTAGATAAAGAAAAAATTAAAAGAGATTTCTTATCTCCAGAAAATGATGAAAGAAGAGAAAAGTTCATTGCACAGACTACTGAATCTGAACGCAAAGAACTGAATAAACCTTTCTATACATGTTGTGAGGAACTTAAAGAAAATATACCATTCTTAGACTGGTATTATAATATTTATATTCCTCAAATTCATGTCCTAAACGTTACTCCAAAAATCTGGACTAATCATCCAGAAAAGAAAACAGTTAGATCAGTTCTACCTCCCATGGTAGATCTTCAATTCAAAGTCTCTGACAATCAATATATTGCTTCACCTTTTTCTCACCCAACAGAAGATTATGTTAATACTCTGATTCAGCAGAATAATTATACAAATCTACTTCTGTCTGAACTCGGTGAAAAATTAGTTCAAGATCAACTTGTAACTAATGAATTAAGAAAGAAGCAATTAGAAGAAAAAGTAAGCAAAGAACAGGAACTAAAGAAGCAAAATGTTTTCTTTCAAATTCCTGAACCTTTGGCGCCAAATACATTTTCTTCTAAAACAAATTTATTAAAAGAAATTGATGCTAAACTTGATGCTCTAAAGATGGATTCAAGATTAAAAATCAATACTCTGTCTCATCCAGCCATAACTGACTGTGATTCAGACATAAGTAATGATTTTGATCCAATGTCTGAATTGGATCGGCTTAATTATATTCCTTATCAAGCGAATCCTATTAGACATGCAAAGACAGCATCAAAGCATCCAAAATGGAAAAATCCTATGCCTGTTTCTAGGAATTTTTATCCTAGACCCTCATTTCCAGATATGCAGTTTGAAGAAAGAAATCTTCAGACTTTTGGTTCTTTTTCAACAAAAGAATTATATATTTGGAATATTGATGGCGTTAGTGAAGATGCAATTCTTGAATTAACTCAAGAAATGGTTATGATGGGCTTCTACTCATAGGGCAGAAGGCAAAGATGATCATACCATTGCATCTATCATTATTCAAGGATTTTCCGGATTAATCAAAGGATGGTGGGATAACTATCTCACTCCTTCAGAAAAAACTGAAATCCTATTTGCTAGGAAAATTGGTCCAGATGGAAACCCAATTAAAATTGAAAATGAGCTTGGCCAAGAAACTTTCGTTCCTGACAGTGTGCCTACCTTAATTCAAAGTATTCTTAGGCATTTCTTAGGAAATCCTAATGAATATCAAGGTAAAGCCAAAGATTTGCTCATGTCTCATAAATGTCCAACTCTTAGTCACTTTAGATATTACAAAGATATCTTCATGAAAAGAGTTATGCTTCAGACAGATGCAGCAAATCCATTCTGGAAACGTAAGTTTATTTCAGGTCTTCCTGAAATTTTTACTGAAACCATTCGTACTAAACTCCAAGAACAGCATGGAGGTGAAATTCTGTACGAAATCCTAACATTTGGTGATTTAATTGCATTTATTAATAAATGTGCCCTTCAAATTTGTAATGATTTAAAATTAAAAAAACAATTAAAAAAACAGCATATTACTGGACCTAAAGAATTAGGTGATTTTTGTCAACAATATGGGTTTGATGATTTCCATTATCCAGCCCACTTAAACTCCAAAAGTCATTGGACATCCAAACAAAAATATCGGTCCAACCCGGCCCGACAATTTAAAAAGAAAAAGCCTTATGGCCCAAAGCCTGCTAAACCACTTGAACAGTATCTTAGCAAGCCCAAGAAACATGGGACACATAAGTCCAAACCCTTTAAGAAAGGATCCACTTCAAAGCCTGTCTGCTTTAAGTGTGGACAACCAGGCCACTATGCAAAACAGTGCAGAACGGCCCAAAAGGTCCAAGCCCTTGATCTTCCCAAAAGCATAAAACATATGTTTCTTAATTGTCTGATAGACTCAGACTCTGATTCTTCTTCTGAGCCAGAATTCCAGATGAATAATCTTAATTATTCTTCTGATTCTTCTGATTCTTCAGAACAATCTTGTGATTGTATTCCAGGTGCATGTTTATGCCATCTCTCTGCAAAACCAAAAATTAATATGTTATCCCCAAAATAAACAGTCTCAAATACTGTTAGATTTTGTTGATAAAATTGATGATCCTCAAATGAAGACTGAATATCTTCAACACATTAAGAATTCAATTTCACAAACTAAACCTCCACCTGATGTGATCACTTCTTTCTATGATCACCGTGAAATCATTAACAGGTTTAATCAAACAAAACACAATGCTTCTCCTGTTAATCTTTCTGATTTACAACATGAAGTTAACAATCTTAAGAAAGAAATTAATCAGTTAAAACAACATCAAAATTTAACTGATCTTCAAATTCAAATGTTACAAGAAAATCAATTCCCTGTTTTGTCTGAAAAAGAAGAAGAAATAACTCCTGTTATCTCTTCACAACAACCTTCTTCATCCAAACAGAAACAAGCAGATTTTCTCTGTAATTTAAATAAAAAATCGGTTACACCACATATGGTTACCATTCAGAAATGGTATGTGGCTATAACCCTAAATATTTACAACCAAACAAATATATCAGCCATTGCACTGATAGACTCAGGTGCTGATATGAATTGTATCCAAGAAGGAGTAGTGCCTACGCAATACTTCCAACAAACTTCACAAAGTCTGTATACTACAGATAATTCAAAAACTCCAAATTTCTTTTAAATTAACCAATGCCCATATTTGCAAAAAGAACATTTGCATTAAGCAACATTTTCTTCTTGTAAAAAATATGGAACAAAAAATGATATTAGGTACTCCTTTTATCAATGCAATCTCTCCTTTTTCAGTTGATAGAAAAGGAATTTCAACTACCATTCTTGGCACCAAACTTGAATTTCCATTTTTATTCTCATCAACAGCTTATGAACTCAACCAAGTTACTAAGCAAAAGTTTCTAAATCGTTTAATCTGCAAAACCCAGCAGTTAAACTTTCTGAAACAAGAGATTGAATATAAAAGAGTTGCTGATCAAATCCAGGAACCTAAGCTTCAATCACAGATCATTCAATATCAAAAGCATTTGCAAGATGAACTTTGTTCAAACCTCCCAAATGCATTTTGGTATAGATCCCAGCATGTGGTTCGATTACCTATGAACCAGGATTTGATGAAAGGAAAATTCCCACTAAGGCTCGCCCAATTCAAATGAATAGCGAACTTATGGAATTTTGTAAACAAGAAATTAAATCTTTAAAAGAAAAACGACTCATTCGTGATTCTAAATCACCTTGGAGTTGTGCTGCTTTTTATGTAAATAAAAATGCAGAAATAGAACGAGGAAGTCCTCGTCTCGTTATAAATTATAAACCTTTGAATCAGGTTCTTCAATGGATTAGATATCCAATTCCATCTCAACGCGATCTTCTGAAGAGATTACACAACGCTTGTGTCTTCTCTAAATTTGATTTGAAATCTGGATTTTGGCAAATCCAGGTCCATCCCAAAGATAGGTATAAAACTGCTTTTAATGTTCCCTTTGGACATTATGAGTGGAATGTTATGCCCTTGGTCTCAAAAATGCTCCTAGTGAGTTTCAGAATATCATGAATGATATTCTCTCTCAATTCTCGCAGTTCACCATTGTGTATATCGATGATATACTGTGTTCTCTGAAAGTGTTCCCCAGCACTGGAAACACTTATATCAATTTGAAAATTGTATTAAGAAGAATGGATTGGTTTTATCCCCAACCAAAATTAATTTGTTTCAAACAAATGTTAGATTTTTAGGTCATAAGATTTTTAATGGGATGATTACCCCAATTTCAAGAACAATTGAATTTGCTGACAAATTCCAGATGAAATCCGGGAAAAAACCCAATTACAAAGATTTCTTGGATCTTAAATTATGTAGCAGATTTTTATAAAGGCCTCCGTGTTTTAATTAAGCCTCTATACAATCGCTTTAAGAAAAACCCAGGCCCATGGACTGAAGCCCATACTTCCATAATCCGCCAAGTCAACGTCAAGTCAAAAGTCTTCCTTGTTTAGGTATTGCTGATGCCCGATGCCTTCAAAATAGTAGAACAGATGCATCCAATTATGGGTATGGTGGTATTCTCAAACAGCGTTTACCTGTGTCTTCTACCATCCAATTAGTCCGATACCATTCAGGTATCTGGAATTCTACTCAAATGAATTATTCTACCGGTCAAAAAAGAAGTTTTATCGATCGTATGTGCATCATGAAATTTCAAGATGATTTAATTAATCAAAAATTTTATTACAAATTGATTGCCAATCAGCAAAAGATATTTTAACTAAAGATGTTTTAAATTTGGTTTCCAAACAGATTTTTCGCCAGATGGCAAGGTTTGATTTCTGCAATTTGATTTTGAAATCAAATATATAAAGGGAAAAGACAACTCACTGGCAGACTTCCTCTCCCGTGAGTTCTTGCAAAGATGAGTTCATCTTCTAACTCATCTCCCAAACCCAAATCAAAGGCAAGCTATGCAAAGACGCCTTCTGCTTCTTTGCAGCCAGCCCCTCTTTCCTATGCCCTTCAATTAACCCAGAAATATTCAGCTCTTGATCAAGCTAAAGAGCTGCCATCTCTGGTAAGTTTTTCAAAGCCTAATCAGGCACCTCTTCAATACATCAACAAGACCAACCTAGACTTGTTAGGTATTGTTGAACCTCAATTCAGAGTTCTTCTCTCTGATCCCCAAGCCATTGCCAGAAATTTGTTCTCTCCTGATCAGCAATATGAAGAGACAGATGTCTTCAAGACCAGAGAATTTTATGAATTCATTCTGGTAGATTCAGATTCGATCTCTGTTACTCATCACTATGATGAAACCAAGACTCGAATCACCTTCTCCAAGTGTCAGATTTTCAAAGTTCTGACTGAAGCAGAATGAAATCAACACCTTCGATTCCACAAAAGGCTCTCACAGAGCTATGTTCCTCAAACCTATAGCTATTATGAATTATAAGAATGCTTGGACCAGAGCATTTCTTATAAGCCCTCATCAATCGGGCCACTCTTGGTTCTTCCTGTTCTGCAAAAAGTTCCATGCCAAAGCTCTCCCTTTCTGGTTCCAACATCAATGTGGAGTTCTTTTGGTCCCGTTATTGAGATTCTTCCTTCTCCTGTTCGAGAAGGAGGAATATCTTCAAAGACAAGTACCAGCCTCCTGAACTATTGATCAACAGGTTCTATCCATCTGGTTCTTCATTCGTTTCAACCTCGCTTGGATTCTTTGCTGGGATTAATGTTTGTTCCAATCCTGATGCACAGGCGCCCTTTCCAAATCAAAACCTTCATGGTTATGCCGACGCTACAAAGTAAAATGGTGGCAAAGGTTTGATCATTCTAAGGTAACCAAAGGAAGGTGTAACAGCCTTCTTCTCCAAAAAAGAGGTGTCTTCTACACCATATGTTCCAGTCCCAACAGGTCCTCTTTCAGAATCATCCTCCAACATCAAACAGTTGAAGCAGCAGATTCTACAAAAGATCAAGACCAAACCAACCAGAGCCCAGCTCATTGAAACTCTATCACAGATATGTTCTGATGAAGCTGAGGAAGAAGTCGAAGAAGATGATCAAACAGTTGATCTCAATGAAGATGACTGTTATGGCATCGATCCTCGAGATTTGTAATGGACCCACGTCCATTTTTCAAAGGCAGCATCTGCCACCTCCACAATCACAATTGCTTTCGGCCACAGTCAACAGACAGCCGACAAGCATCATTTCCTTTTTCAAAAGCATCCGCGTGAAGCTACAGTCAATCCAATAA